>CCAG010013393.1:0-139210 GCA_001077435.1 Glossina morsitans morsitans | reverse complement strand
AAAAAAAAAAAAAAAAAAAAAAATACAAAAAAAAAATAAATGAATAAATAAATAAATAAAAAGAATGGTAAAATAATTTATTACATCTCTCTGGATATTTTATACAAAATCATATATGAATAGAATAAGAGAGACACAGAAATAGACAGAAGCAATGCGCACTTGAAACTATAGCAAACAACTCAATTTCAAACCGTGGAAAATAATTGGACATTTTGATGCGTAATACCTTTCCCTACCCACTATTGAGGTTTCGGGGGTGCATTCATTTTGAAAAAACCTTTACGATATGCAGAGACGGTATGTCTATGTGATAAATATTCTCTTGGAAATTTGGCAAACACACTGGAAATTCTCGCGGGCAAATTTTGTATTGAAAATGAACCAAATCGGTTAAGGAGCCCACCTACCATACAACATAAACCGATAAGACTACTGCTTTCATTAATGTTCCATTGGTGACCCTGCAGTACTAGTACAAAAATGTAAGCACTCACCTCTTATGCAGGAGAGTATCGAAATTTATTACAGAGACGTTTGTTTGATGGGTAAAAGAGATTCGATTACGACCGAATATCATTTCCTTACGTGGTTAAGTTGAGTTTAAAAACTTAATCACAATCGAATTGATTCAGTGCCGAGGCGAGTGAACAATTTTCCTTTTTTTTTCGTTGCCGAGGGTCTGAATTAATTCGTATGGCTACACGTACATATACGTTTTTAAATACATTTCAAGTTTTATGTCCGCTTCTTACACCTTGATGAAGTTACCAGGATATTGAACAGTGATTTTCTAATATGGGTTGGAACGTAGGCAACGTATATTTCGACAAAATAATTGCGATTGACTTGATCGTTGTAAATAAACATACAAAGGGAATTATTCTAAGCTTAACCTCGCGTTGTCATCGACGTCCACACCAATTGCAAAACTGGATTTTCACACGCATATCAAGCGGTATTCTTTATCAGCAGGGTATAGCATAACTCGATAGATATGCTAGCAGTGTTGTTACTAACACATATGTTACAGTTATTGTGTGTACGACACCTCTGCACTCATAGGTCGTTACAGTATTGCAGTATTGTTAGGCATTCAGCAAAGGTAAGCAAACAGTGAATAGCGTCGGTGCTAACTTAAATCGAACCTATTACATGTCAACATATAAGTTCATAAGGTATATTGAGTATATATTAAAACTAATGCCATCGCTCCGGGTGTGATTAGTCACCAAGTGTCAGATGGAAACATGTATGTGGATATGTCGCCTCTCAAACGAGGACAAGGGTCATCTACAACTTCTGCTTCTCTATGAAGTAAGCACCGGCTTGCAATGTAACTTCACACTGAGGAAGCAAGCAAATAAACAAGCGGACTATTTGCACGCTTTCGTCCAGTCATATGGACGACAACAAGAATGACTAGCCATCCACAATGAAAGAGCGTGCTTCACAAGAATGTTCGCAGAAAAAAATTCACAAACTATTGCGATACGCTCCACTTCTTCTTCTTCTTTGTGAAGTTCAAATACATGAAAAGTACGATTTCTTTTTTCTTTAAGTGGTAGTAAGCAGAGTGATTTTATATTCTCAAAAACGAAAACTTCAAGCATTTTAAAAATTATGTTTACTTTCTTTTCGCTCATTTCCGATATGTAATGAGATTTATTTTAATAACAGGATTTCGATAGAAAGTTTCTTAAAATAGTGATAAAAATTTCAACTTTCAGTTGACGTATGCTATGTATTACATAAGTTTCATACCGCGCCTGATAATCGCGTAAACATGGCTGCGGAGTAATGTGTACAACGGAAATGGTTGCAAACCGAATCAAAATTTGTTGAAATTTTCTTTGATCATTAAGTTGATCGAGATTGAAATAAATCGGTAAAGTAAGGACCAAATGCGTAATAGTAGATCTGCTATGATAAGACACATAGGAAAACTCGCATTCTCGCTGTGATGAATAGTGATCAGGATAATAGACTGAAGAGACTTCTTGTGAAATATATTTTTACTATGAAAAAGTGATATTTTTATCTGGTAATACTGCACCAAATTTCAGATGATATATAAAAATAAATAAAATAAATAAAAATGTAAATCCAAAAAAAAATCCCGGAGGGGTCGGGCAGTCTAACTCTCTCTATCTCGACTCCAATGGTCGTGGGTTCAAGTCTCAACTCCCGTAGATTTTTCAAGTTTTTTAAATTTATTTCTCGGACTAAATTAATTATAGTAATATATAATAATGACAAGAGAGAAGAGTTTAGCGGAAAATATTTAATGGAGAGTGTTGGCCATCGTGTTAGTCAACATATATTTTCCATTCTACTTACAGGAAGAAAAGCGACTGTCCTTTTGAAGCTATCGCCCAATTCATAATACGCTTTTTACTTTCCCCGACTTAGCATACATATGCAGCTTTATCGTCGATTAATTGACCAATTTGTCTAATCTGGATCCTGATTGCTTTGGCTTTTAGTTTATAAAACATTCTGTAGTATTTGTGACGCTTGCTTTTAGACTATGACGAGAACTCCTTTTCTTTTTGTTTTTGATATGATCAATCGTTCGAGAAATCTTTAACGCGAAAATAATCAACTGGAAAGGGGAAAGGTCGTATTGAATTTGTTTCTGAGGAAAGTGCAGATTATTTCATTGGTTTACGGCGTATCATATCCTATCCTCAGTATCTTTTTAGACCTGAACTTTTTCATTTTTTTTCTCTTTTTTTTTTAATATGACCAAGCATTCAGCAGGCAATGTGATCTATACGGGTAACATGGTGGTGGTTAGAAAGAAGTGGAGCAAAGAGAGAAAGCGATGAAGTGTGGCCGCAGCTTAGTAAGTGCGTGCCCAATCTTCTATAAATACTATCAAGCATGACCGAAGAATTTGAGCCCGCGGATACCGCTTTGGTAATCTCGACTCTTGCTTATTCGATGATAGAGTTCGTAGATGTCTGTGAAGACGTTGCAAAGTTGTTTACATATTTTTCACCTATCCCGTGTATTTAAAGGGGGCTTTGCAGTATAAGTTATCGGAATTTGTTTTATTTTAGTGAACATTGCCTTAAATTACTCACGCAACAAATATCATATGAGCATGTTTTTTATATACAAAGCAACGCATTTATTATGAGCATAATTAATTGGGAGAAAATTGGAAGAGGAATTGGCTGAGAGATGGAAAGAGATGAAAATAGAAAGAGAAAGAATGATTTATTTGTATTAGAGTCAATGCGATTTGAGCGGTAACTGAATAATTTACGCAATGCATAAAAATTGTGCTTTAAAATGTCCTCAGCAATTAATAATTAAAATGCAATTTACTTTTATTTGCCGAGCTCATATTTGCACAGTTGTGCAAGCGTAATTATATATATGTTTGCACAAATTTGTATAATAGACTTGTTTGTCATAATAAAACGATTAAGAAAATTGTATGCGCCCTATCACGGATTTAGCTTAAGCAAATCTATTAAAAGTATGGTTGATTGTTAATTGTAATTGTAAACGGTGACAAGTGTACAGAGAGGCAATGTTCGCGAGATTGAACCCAGCAAGCAATAGTGCAATACCGCTTCTATGCCGTTAATGTTTGTCTCTTAAAAATATTCAGCGTGTCTTGTGTTCCCAAATAAGGAAAGAAAAAAGGAGAAAGAATTTCGTCGTATACCCAGTGTCCAGTTTACAGTCATAAAGTCCCTCTGACACGTATTTCTCTAATGCTTATATGTCCGCTAATCTAATAATTATATATTATCTAGCGTTGAACGATGGGAATAAAGATTTATTTCTATCACTGATGCTTACGCTTCATGCTTCATCATTCAAATTCATTTATTCAATAGTTCAATCCAGATATTTATTGATTTGCGTGATGTAATGCCTTTTGGTATATAAGAACTATTTCTTAAGATCGTCTCTTAATTAAGAAGTGTACGGTGTTTGTTCATATTTATTAAAGCGATGTTCGTGGACGTTAAACTTCATTACATTGAACTAATTTTGAAGCCTTTCGAGAATATGAACACATTCTACTCCTTTAGTAGTCATATTCGATAGTAAATAAGTTTTTCGTTTTGGTAAAAATCGTGTTTTCCCTCGCACATAATTCCTTATGGCTACGCTTATGTACCGTAAAATATCTTCATTGATTTCATCAGAAATCTTAACGATGTCTCAGGCATATTTTGAATTTCATCAATATTATATAATGCACACTTTGCGTACAGAGGAAATGGTGTTACCTTGACTCAGATACACGTGGAACGGTTTCAGATAGACTCATCTTTTATTATATCAATCAAATTGGAAGAGTTTGCTGGTCTAAATGGATAAAGACCGATCATCGAATGCTTTAGCTTACTTTTTAGCTTACTACCACTCTTCATCGACAACTAACGTCCGCACAAGTCCATTTCCCATTACAAACAGCGGAAGGTATAAGTAGATATTATTTGTTTACGCCAAGTCTGGCTATTGGAATACATGGAATTTTTTACATATCAAATGGGTCACGTCTTCGACTCATTACTCTTGCACAAGGATTCTGCATTCAAGTCATTTGTACGGGAACAATATTCATATCTTTGAACTGTAACTGCCTGGATTCGAATCCATTCATTCGAACTTTGAACGATTTGATAACTGTAAGGTTTTCACACCGACTTCATTTTACTCCCATAGAGAATACAGAAAGTGCGTAGAAATTTGCGGGACGTTTAAAATGAACGAATTATCTATTGAGGGTAAGGTGAAATATATATATATATATTTTGCAATAATTTATAAATTGTAGCAGATATGCGTATTAAATTTAACAAAAACATTTATCAGAATCTTGTCAATATCCGGAATAAATGAATGAATAAAAACAGTCGTTTTATTATTAAATGCTCGGCGTAATTGAAATAAATTCATTATTAAATTGAAACATGCTTCAATTGGATATCCACCTTGTTTCCCTCTTTGTCTCTGCTATTTGCCCTTTTAATTTGACATAGTTTTAATTTCATTTAATATGAAATAATTTAATTTAATTTGATTGAATTTATTATTATTTTTTTTTTTAATTCAATATTTTGTGTTTTCTTATTATTTATTTGGTTTACCCATGTAAGTGGGCAAATGAATGAGTGGCAAGTGAATACAAGAAAGGTTACGTCCATGATTCTAGTGACGAAGTTGAACAAGACCATTTAGTGCAACGTTAATTGTCAAAGAAGGGAAATGCATAGAAATAGAAACAAGCGCAACTAAGAAGACTTAAGTGTATGGAAGAGAGACGTAACTAAATAGCAAATGTGTAAAAACACACGGACCATATATGTGTGAAAAAAGACGAACATGTTTTGATAAAAACAAATAAAGAAGAGATATTGCGATAGTGCAAACCACGAGCAGCTCACACCTATATTCAAAATATGTATGCGATTGGTTTTCAACGACGTATGCTTAATCTTGTTATTGATGTAAGAATACGTGAATATTCATATTATAATAATTGAGTTCAGCTTCTGATGACGTTATCTCGAAATGAGAAATAAAAGAATGAGTAATTAATTAATTGTAGCTTTTAATACTTTCTGTGAATTAAAATTTCTTATTGAGTTCGAATAGGGCAACCGTAGCATTGATCGTTGCAAGCAGAGTGACAATGTCAACCTATTCGCCTGCTATAGATAGGGGGCCTGGAAAAAAGCATTAACAAACAGCACGCATTTAACCATTGCAAACCACTAACTGTCTGATTGAAAACGCAACGGACAACAAGAATAAAAAGTGCAAACGATAAATTCTTCATCATTGGTAGCCCCATGAAATAAGTAACAGTATCAGTTGTTGCTCTTTCGCAGAAAATTGAAATGCCTTTTATTATATTAATTACTGCTATTTTTCTCAATCATTGCTTGCACTCACCCTTTCGCATCCGAATGTTTATGTTATCCAATCAATACTGTATGCAATCATTCACCTATACGTTATGTATACATTAATTGGATGCAATATATAACCACGCAACACATCTCATCACGTAACCCATGAATACACGGCCTCGTTTATTAGTTAATAACGTGCTTCCTCATCGTTTTCTATTTCCATTTTCTATGATACAATAGGCTTCCGGCACTTTATTATTTTCTGATTTGCTCCTTTATAGAAAAGGACAGGGTTTGCCGTCAAAAGCACAAACGAGAATGTAACAAAAACATGGTCAAAGGAGTAGCTCGGTTACTGATAGATTCTCTATTTTAATATTCTGTGCCTTTGTACTGCTGATTGCATGTTAAACAATAACCTGTTTAGCGTTGTCACGGTCAGAATTCGTATTTTAATTGTGGGATAATTACAGCCATGTGGGCAATGCTATTTATGTGTGATACTCTCTCCCCAGTACCGACTTTTAATTGTTTTATACTCTTTAGATATATATTTAAAAAAAAAAACAATTTTAATTATGAATTTACAAAACAACATCACATTAGAAATCAACAAAGGAAAGTAAATGTCTTTAAAGAAGAAACTGAAAAGAAGATGGTCCTGAAAATTGTTTACCCACTTAAATAGAAATGGAAAGGAACCTTTTATAACATACATAACAACTAGAAGCAAACGAGCGAAGCAAATCTTGGTGGCCCACATAATTCGTTCCGCATCCGCAGGATCTTTTCGATCCCATTATGCATTCGCCTGCAATTGCTGAAGATTTACCCAGCAACAATTTGGTGAAAGCATTGCTATAACAGTAGACAATAGTGGAAGCGACAAATGAACGATCGCTAACTATAACAAAGTATCGTTTATCTCAACGACAACGAAGCAATGCACTACAATAAGCATCGCGGCGAACAAAAGCAATCGAATGCCTTCAGTGTAAATGAAGAAAATTTAGAGGTAGCAATATTAACATTGTCAGCATTGAAAATAAGCATCACTTCATCAACAGCGAATAGCGAGCATTAACAGCAACCATCGACACGTAAACGGGACGAAAAGAATCTACATTTTCTCGTTTCTCCTTTACGTTATTCTTGTGCAAGTACTAAGCAACGCTTGGAAGTATATGTATAGGAGTATATGTATAAAATATCGAAAGCCTTATAAGCAATCTGTGAGCAGCGGAACTTCCGTTCAACTAACGAATGCGAATATTGCTGCGGCAGAAAAGGCGCAAGAGTGAGCCAATCAGCCATAACGGAGGATCCGCAGCAGCGTACGCAGACGGTCACATTAGAATAAACGGAAGCAGCCTCACGGCGTAGAATATACAAATGTTTCCAAAAAAAGAAAAAAATCGTATTAAATACACATATTGTGATGACCAACAATCCAAGTTGCTTTTTGTCCGGCACTTATGTTAAGTTACTCTCAGGTATTGTTAACTTTTCTGTATAGACATGCAGCTACGTGCCACCGCCGGTATAGCGTTGTCTCTCAAATAATTGTAAGAAACAAGGATCACAATAGAAGGTGGAAGGATTGTCACACCTGAAGTACGTTAGCTGACTTACTTGTAGCCTTAGTCGATTAGGGAGGCCGATCAAATTCGAAGAGAGGTATAGATGTCTTCCCTTCTGGATGGTATCGCCACATGAGTAACTTCGTGTAGGAGTAAAATTAGATCGGCTGTAAATTGTGTAGGAAAGTCTGTAAGGAGCCCTTGCTAGTTAATAATCCAATAGGAGAGAGTTAGAGTGATGTTTGCCTGTTTGACGATTGGTCGACTATCGAACAAAAACCCATAGTTTATAGAGGCAAAGACACTCCATTTACCTGGTGGTCAGTTATTCTTACTGTATACCTCTCGATAGATTTGTAAGTTAGATAATAGGTATAGCGTGAACGAAACTGTACGCATGACTGGATATATTATCAATAAAACGAGCAGAGTTTGTTGTAACGATGTTGAAAAAGAATGTTAAAGCGTATAAAATTTGGATTGTCGTTATCGAGGTAAAAGGTTACAGAAATTTTCCGTTACAGCTGGACCAGAACGCTTGAAACAAGCCGCCGAGTTATACCCAGTCAATCCCGTTTGTCGCAATACACTACAAACAATTTTCAGATGGATCCAGCTGTGATTTTCAATAAGCTTTCTCTAGATGCGTTGTAGGAGTGTTCTTTGGGCCACTTTCAGTCTTTTACAAATTTGTAGGCGACATCTTCTTTTTTGCGGAGGAGAGGAGGTGTTCTTGCAGATACTACACAGTTGGACAGACGGATGTCGTGTTTTTTTATTCTTCATTCTTCAAACCACACGCACACTATTCAAAATAGTTTATTAAATTATTATTCATCTGAAGGAGCTTCTTTATTCCCCCATCAAAGCCTGTAGAGTCATTCATAGAAAAATGTGCAGCTTTTTATCATTCTTTCAGTTGGAGTTTTAAGTAACGAGCAAACAGCTTCTATATGTTTTTCTGTTTTTGAAAACAAAGCTCAGCTCTTAGCTTACGTCGTACAGTGGGCGGATACTTCAACCGTTGCGTCGCATTTTCAATACCAAAATTCGTGCAAAAAATTTTGATATTTTTCTCAGATATGTTTTCAGTTTGCGAGTAGAATATTTACCGCAGATATTACATAGAAAAACGGTCGAACAGACGGACATGTTTAATTAAGTTGACAATTTGATACTGATCAAGGATACTTTATGCAGTCTCGGGGTATTGCAACATGATTATACCCTTATCCTCTACTAGCCGATAAAAAATAAAATCAAAAATATGTTACAGATTTTTATAAAGTGAAAAATTGAAAATATTTTCTAATTAGAATTGCAACCGAGCTCTCAATAATAAAGGAAGAAGTGAATTTTTTAATTTAGTTTGATATTGCAAAGGAATGCTCATATTAGATCTGTGTATACTATACACACAGCGCAGTGCAATGTCAAAAATCTTAAACGTTGTTTAGTATCTAATATCCATCCATCCATAAATACCAGCATTTGATATGAAAAGAACAAAAAACCCCCTCTTTTATTATATATATTTATATATGTATATATATATTTTATATATATATATATATACATATATATATATATTTCCAACAATTTTCATTTGCTTTCTTGCCAGGAATGAATGTATGAATGAATAAATGAATGAATGAACGAATGAACGAATGAACGAATGAATGAATGAATGAGTGAACGGACAAAACAATGTCAACCATTAGCATGACATTTAAACCCAAAAAATAAATTAAAATTCCATCACTTCTCATGTTCTTGATACCGTTATCTATATGTGTTACATAGCTATGAACCTAAGTATATAGACAGGAATAAAAATAAAAAAAAAAGATAAATAACAAAAATTAAATTACAACAACATCTTTAATAGAAAACAACAAACAAAACATAATATACGTAAAAAAGTTTGAAATGGAAAGTCATCATCAAATATATTTGAGTGTTGGAAGTTTAATTAAAATTTTTGTTTACTTATATGTAAATGAGACAGTGTCTTGTGAAGCATGAACATAATAACAGGCGCATATTGTACTCATATAGAAATGTGATTTCAAATTGATGTATGTATGCGTAAACAAAAATGTGCAGAATTGAACCTACGTTACGTATGAGTGTGTTTATGTAAATAAAAATACTTTAAAAGTTTATTATTTGTTCACAGATACCCGTTTTGTTTTCGTTTTATAAGCCGGCAAAAGGTGCGGAATCTTCACAGATATGATTCCGCATTGTGAGAAGCATGCACGATTTAATCATTTGCTAGTAGCTACTTAATAGACACCATATCGGCGTATACTCAGTTTTACCATTCCCCCGCTTAGAGTTTTTATTAACTCCACCAAGTACTCCATCGAGTATGTCTAATTGGATTTCTTCACTCAATCTCATAGGATTTGTGCAGCTCCAATAAATAAAAGGTTTAGAGCAATCAGCTATTGTTTATATCGAGCATCACGAAAATGTGAATGTTTCGGTACGTCTATGAATACTTAGAAGATTGACATACTCGTTCAGTGGGTTATGTGCTTCCCATACCTCTCTTCATCTCGGCCGTGACTATTGAATCAGTTTGGTGCAGATATCTATGAAAACCATCGCGCTTATTGAAAGACTTTATACGGCGTAATGTAGAATTTTACATCACATGACTCTTGTCGATTTTTGCCTTATGTCGCATTTTATTCATTTACAATACCGCTTAATTTATTTCCCAAAATACCATAAAGCATATAAGACACAGACGGGCAGTAAAAATTTCATTGAGGTACAAAAATTGGCAGTTAATTTATTTTAAAATTAATTAAATTTGGTTAGAAATGTTTTCTAAAGATATGCAAAATATAATTGTGTCTACACAATCAATGCGATGCAATCAATTCACGATGATAGAGACAAATTTCTTAACTAATTATCGTTAATTTATTAAAGTTATATAGAATTAAACGAAGAATAATTGGCTTCAAAATTGAAATGCTATAGCATTCAGGCCATTTCGCATCGCGATAAAAAGGAATGCTGCAGCTTTTATGTCCGTCAATTTGCTAATCATATGTATCTGCCATCGAATGTTTCGTTGATCTGCAACGATGGTTGATATTTATTGCAAACTTTCAAAGAAAATGAAAAAAAAAAAAAAAAAACTGACGGTAAAAATAGTCGTATCAGAGAGAAGGGGTGAGGTGAATGGAGAAATGGTATCGACTTCGTTGTCAATTAAGTTTAATTAAAAAGTTATTGGTTACACCTGTTTCTTTTTAATTTGGTCACAGCCATACACACATAAACCATTTTAACAAAACTAACTAGCAATAGCTTAAGATCAACTATGGAGGTTTTCTAAAAGTAGCCTACCACGAGTGTATAACTTGCAGTAACCATACGCAGATAAAACTGGCGTTCTCAATAGCCAGGTACCCTATATCGTGTGTAAACTTGATGTCGCTATTTCCGACTACCGCAACAGTATCAATTATTACTAATCGGTTGAGAG
Source organism: Glossina morsitans morsitans (assembly GCA_001077435.1). Classification (NCBI taxonomy): domain Eukaryota; kingdom Metazoa; phylum Arthropoda; class Insecta; order Diptera; family Glossinidae; genus Glossina; species Glossina morsitans. The sequence goes on along the minus strand of CCAG010013393.1, from coordinate 128,234 downwards.
ACGAAAATATCTCTCTACTCGTTTTCAGTTTGGAAATAAGCCAAGATATACATTTGAAGATCTATCAGGGAGTAAATGATTATGATCCGTTTGGGATTTTAAGTAAGGTAATCGAATTGAATCTTCTCAAACCTGTCTATCTATCATAGGCAGCCTTCAATAGTCATTCTATTTAAGACATTTCTGCATCAATTGTTATAAGCTGATGTGTTATTTTTTTTCATTTCAACTATCCCGAGAGAGCGAATTCATCGTAAAATTTAAATACCTGCTATCCCTGCCACGGAATCGAAAATTTAGGCACTTTAGGCGAAAATAAGGCAGTGGTATCTTTAGATAACCAGTGCAGAGGTTTAGTTAGAAAAGAAGTAAAACACTAAATTGATCATAGCCCACTGCTAAATACGCTACACTACTTTGCTTACTATTGTTACTAAGATAAGGGTTTTTCAAAATAAGCCGTTTAAACCGTTTAAACTGATCCAAAAGGCGATCCGATCCGAACTATTGTCAATAAACATCATTCTTGCACTAAAAGACGTTGGTTTGCCAAATTTCATCAAAATATCTGCAGCGTTGAACACAAGCATATAAGACCGACAGACGGATAGTGGAAAGACGGACAGCTTAGATCGATTCAGAAAGTGAAATAAGAAAAGTTTAGGCTCTCTAAACGTCGTTTTCTTCATGTACTCTTTTATGTATGTGGTGTAGGGTATAATAAAGAAGATAATCTGTACTCTAACTTTTTATAATAATAACTAAAGTGAAGAGGAGCTAAAAAGCAAGGAAAAGCCAAAATGATATATCTTGCAATCTGACGTTGGTTGAATCAGTGAGCACAGCGTATAAATCTGATCAGTTAATTGATCGATTTGCGATTAAATAAAAACTTTGCAAACTTTAATAAAATTGCTGAAAATATCCAAGTTATAGTAAACTTTCTTTCGATGTTTTCTTAAAAGTGCCGAAGTAAGTTAATCTAAGTTACTTTTTTAAACAAAGATATATATATATATATATATATATATATATATATGCATACATCGGAGGTAGGTTCAAGAGGATGCTGTTTGTAGTTTGAATTTATTTGAATAACGCATTTACTTTGCGAATTCTACTCTTTCCGAAATTGTTTTAATCGCTTGACTACCTTGGGTGCATTTCAGAATCGTTGGGATTCAAGTAAAAGGCTAAGTGTTACATTTTAGTTATGTAATGAACTTTTTACAAACTCAAATACTTAGACGTCGAATAGATGACGAATGCTATTAATATTCGTATGTGCTTGATGGTATTTCTAAAGGTTTTTATTTCTTGTACAGATCACTTACGGGACTGTTAACCCTAAAATTGCAATGATAACGCTTTGTTGTTGTTATGATTAATATGCATTAAATAACTTGCTCGTGTTCATCCATCTGTTAACTACTGCTATGTACTATGTGCTATGTGCTGTGTGTTATTTACTACTTTCCTAAATACTTGTATGTGATCTTCTGTTAACTTTGAAGGTCTCCTACATGCCCGTACACATCCGAGTGAGTTACACATAATAAATCATTTAGATTTTGCTCTCTTATGTGCAATCGTTGTGTGTGCGTTGGTTGGGTGTTTTTCAGTGTTTTTTCTCCTTTTTTTCTTTTGTTTTTTTCTAAAATACATTTTTGTATTAAGTTTGCTCGCATGCAAACAAACAAACAAAAACAATTTTAAGCATTTTGAGGCGAATGTTGAATACTTATCAGTTGAAAGAATGATTAAATCATGGACGGTCTGGGGATTTGTCTAACTATAATTCTTCCAAGTTTCAATTCGATATCTATAGGCACTTTCACAATGAATGATGATAGATGAATGGTATAAAAGAAAATGATTTGAAAGTCTTCATGACCGGTTGTAGATTTCATTGTTAATTCTTAGTCTTAGTTCAACACTAGAGAATTAAATGAAAAACTAAATGATTAATCTTTAGACGAACGCCTTAACGGTATAAATATCTCATTTCATGCAACAATGTATGCTGTATGTAGTTTGTTGATATTCCGTCGGACATTTCGACCTTTACAAAATGAACGACTAAATGAGAATACTTTCATTTTGAAGTGTTCAACGCAAACAAGATTCGATTGGTAGACAAAGTTTTTCTTCGAGTTTATTAACTGTGTTTGAGTAAAAATTCGTAAAACTGTTATTGTTCTAATTTCAGTTTCAATTTGAATAAAAATTTTACTAGAGATCGGATTCGTTCTGTTGCTGAATGCTCTGAAACTGTGCTGTATACATTATCGGATTTTCCATTTAAAGTTAGAAAAAGTTCTGCTGATGAATTTGCGATCAAGATTTTTTAATAAAAGACAAAATGAAAAGTTGTATAATGAATTAATTGAAAATCACAAGGATAAACAAAAGCGGGCGTAAACGATGAGCTAAGCCTGAGAATTTAATAAACAAGAATAAATCTAATAATTAACTTTATGGTAAGTTATATGCGGTTAGTTTTGTGGATTTATATTAAAACAAAACTCTCTCTCTCTCTCTCTTATAAATCGATGAAATACTCTTTGAAATTGAATACTCTTTCATTCTGTGAAGTGGACTGAACTACAGAACTGAACTGTCAACCAGTTATGCCTACATGTGTAGTAGTACTTATCGATATTATTACTCAGGGGGTAATCACGTAACTGAAAGTTGGGTTTCGCTCTTGCTGTTTGCCTAAATTCTCCACACGCGATTATTTCTTAGCGCAGTAAAGTACCTATTGTTATGTTATGTTGATATGCTGAATTCTAGAAGAAGAAGAAGATATCATTATCACTAGTATTATGTTATCGAAGAGAGAATAAAATTGAGCTGTTGAGCTAATCTTCAATTTTAGATGAAGGAAAGCCAAATACATTAGTCTTATAAGCCGGACAAAATAATAGCAGACCTGCGTCAATGACCAATTACGTACGTTCGTCGCCGAGACGTCTACTCGTTATAGAGTGCAATAGAGATAGGGCAAAAGAGTGGAAGGTCTGCAAACAGCAACATGAATATTTCGAGATAATCAATGAGCTGACTTCGAAGGAAGAAATAAAAATCCAATTAGAATTTTTTATGAAAAGTACAGCTGGCGTAGTAATTAACGTGTATAACAAGTAGTGAACCAGTAACCAGCAGCTTCAAGAAACCAAAAGAGAATTTCAGGCTTATTGCACTTTAAAGATAAACACGGCTCTCATAGCGATTGTGCTCAGAATTCTGATTGTGCATACGATTCGCGGAAGGGAATTCTTCAGTAACTTCAATACGCTTCAACACAAAATTTTACGAGTTCTGCGATATCGTTGACAAGAAAATTAAAAATGTAGGGATCAAACTCGAGGAGATAGAGGATGTGATAGTCAAAAAAAAAAAAACCAATCGTTGGAAATAATGCATCATCGACTTTTTGGACATTATTATCGTACTGAGAATCTCTCAGCGCACGTCATTAAAATCGCTGGTTGCCATAATGTGAACATATCGAATACGGACATCAACTATTGCACTCACATACATAAAAAAAAACGGTATCTTGGTGACATTTAATAAAATGGCTGCCAGGAATGTGTTATGGAAAATATATCTTTCCAATAATTCTTTCGGACATCAATGGAGGCGCGATATATTCTTCAATCTCCATCAATGAACTTCTACCGTCAGTTTAGCCGAAGCTAAACTTTTTAAAATTACTAACCTCATCAGCTTGAAGAAGGATTTAGCCAAAGTAAATCCTACAGCTAATGAAGGCGCTGGGCTTTCGTATGATTTTCACGCGTTTCTAAAACATCCCAATAAAGTCAAATCTTTCCCCAACACTTTCTTTACCCTTCTTATTATATCTCAGCCTTTCTTAAACTTTTTGTAACTTGGTTTATAGTGTTGTTACAATAACATCTAAGTGAACTCTGGAACATATACGGAATTTTACTCTTTTCGTCCTATCATTACATTGCTCACAATGTCATTTTGAATTATTGTAATAGAGATCTCGCTCTATTCTTAACTCATAGTGCCACAATGTGATTAGATTCGGATCTTGGCCAGTTGCCACCAACAAATTCTTTCGGTACTGCCTCGAGTATGGTGGTCTTAATCTTAATGTGGCCCATCTGAACTGCCAGAGTATTAGAGCCTCTAGCAAGCCTGCGAAGCTTGACGTGCTTGATAAAATATTTGTTCTTTTTGACGCAAGTGAAACTTTGCTACAAGATTGATTCTACTGTTTGTTTACCAAAAGTTACAATTTATCTAGAAGTGACCGGTCAATGTCCAGTGGTAGGAGAGTTGCCCTACACATTTCTTCCAAACGTCAATTTAAGGTGAAGCAGGAAATGATCTGCCAACCTCTTTTCGCTTAATGATGACCACGTGATAATAAATTGCTTGTTGGTGTAGTCCACTTGCCCATATGGGATATATCCGCTTTCGATAGACCACATAATGATCCGCATGTCATGCATCCCAATATTTTAATGACAGCAGATTTTAATTGCGATTTATTTCAGCCGGTTGAATCTTTCTACATACAGCCATGTGCTCCAGCAATAGTCTCTCATTCAGGTGTAATTGCTTACCGACTTATTTTAATATTCAGCGACAATCTACTTCGCTCATCGAGTATTTTCTCATAACAGAGAGAGACTTTCATCTGTACAATGTCGTAAAGCTATTGCAGCCGTATTTCACATCATCCGTTCATTTCGTTATTAGTTTCCGTCAATGTCATTAGAATTGGACACGAAGTTTATTATAGAAACTTTAAGGAGGCCAACATTAAAACACTAATTAGAAGATGCTTTTAGTCCAAGATATTTTCCAAATTGTGTGGACTATCAACTTGACTTTCTAACTAGAATACTGCGCAATATGCTGCATCTTATGTCTAATTGTAAATATTCGTCTAATATTGACGACGGTCGCATTCACGTAACATGTTGTACGGAAGATCCCTCAGAGATATTGCCTATAACGATTAACTTCGATATCTTTAGGCCATTGATTGGCGAACGTATTGTAAGTTGGGTAGTATGCTAAGGTATTTTATGGGAAAGGAAAGAAATAAAGCGAATGCTAAATACTTCGATAATCCTAAGTCTAAGCAAATGTGACACATGCTCCGTAATAAAGGTTTGTTGAGTGGTAGTAGTGACGACCCCGATGAGATAAATGTAAACGTGGCTTCGTGATTTGCGTATAATGTCAAGTGCAGAGATCACATCTTCTCCCTCGTTCTCCTCCTCTCCTTTTTTAAAATGCCTCTTTCCCGATTACCCAAAATTTACATTGTTTATCTCTCTCTACAAAATATTTCGATCTCGATCCTCCAGCCTCTTAATCTTAGGATCGAATTCAGAGTGATATCGTTCGCACACGCTCCTTCCGGATGATATAACGTTGGAGAAAGAACTCTAGATATGTCAAGGCACTGACCAAGTGCAAACCACACAACTGAAATGTAAAATGAACTCGAGAAAAGTGCCAATGACTTGAACATTTTAATCAAGGTAAAAATTTTGACTTCGGACCTATCGAAATCATTATTGTTAGTATCAGAGAATAAAGTCGAGCTATTTGTACGAATTAAAGTGAATCTTTTAATTTATATAGTCTCTCGAGCATATGGAAATGCTAGGCCAGTTTAGGTTAATGAAATGAAATGTTCGCATTCGCCTTTGAGGAAAGTCTTGGACATTCTTCACTGATCTCTTTTCTGAGCTCCCTTTGCCACTTTTATTCAATCTGCCTCAATATTTGCGACACTGAAAGTTTTGAAATCGAACACTTTCGTTCAGTATTTTGTATGAATTCGCTTGCTTCAGATGCTTAAAAAATAACTAAAGAACAGAAAAATCTATTCCTTGATCATCGTCAAAATCTGTTCAGATGACAGGAGATTGCCACGGAGACATCAGAGTTGCTAATAAAGTAAAATATTGATGTTCCGAGGAAATGAAGCAGAGACATGTGTAGATGAATTTGAAATGGGACTCAACATAGCTGCAATTTTTTGTTGCTGTATTACGATGCATTTCACTTATTAAACCTTTAAGCTATAAGAAGACTGCTCTCGTTGTGTATCGTATGGCATATGACTTACAGAGTGTATGGCAACATTATTGCTATATAAATGCATATTTAATTATTATGAAAAAAAAGAAAAAAAACCAATGTTTTTTTTTTTTTGTTTACGCGTAACCTTGAGACATTTTCAATTAAAGACTCATATAAATAATCAATGGCTTGATTCATTGTTATTTTATGTGGATGTGATTTCCGTTTATAACCAAAGCGGTTAAATGGACGCACAACAAATGTTTCCTTATTAATGATTGCCATTAAAACGGATATTGTATAAAAATCAGTCAGTCAGTCGGTCAGTGAGCCAGGCATTTATTCAAGTGTTCAGTAGTTTGCAGGCTATCGAGATATTTATCGACCATTATTGTGGTGATTATTTTTTCAACTCATTACAGGAAAAATTAATTAACGCATTTATTAAGCACTTAAAAGAATGAAATGAACGAAAACGAAACGAACGAGCGATATTAACGTTTTTGTAAATCCTCTTTTGTTAAATGCAAAAAAAAAAAAGACAAGTAACTTAACACATATTTAGCCTTAAAAGGAGAAATAAGTAATTTTGCTCACATTTAACAGTGTGTGCAGGATTAGAGTAAATGAATTTTTTCATTTCACATGTAATGGTCTGAGCCGGAGTAGCCATGACTATCACATTTGAATTACATACTTTTAGTACGCTTTAACTACAATTAAATGAAGTGCAAGCTTATTAAAATAATTGAAATGAAATTGAAAATCTCTTTACGCTTTAGGAGCATTTTTCCTTTTTTTTTTTTTTTTTTTTTTGTGTTTTTCTTTGTTTTTTGACAATAGGAAACTACATATTTAAAGTTTATTTTAATCTAAATTTTTTCAATTGAAAAAATTTTTAAATATCCGGTTGCTGTGAAACAAAACATTTCCCGTAATTTAATAGTTTGCACAATCATAAATACGCGCGAATGAATATACAGTGGAAGTAGGTGCAGGCGAACAAGCGATGCGATAGGCATTCATCTATCAATTATTTCTGTCTAAATCAAAACGCATCTGAGTTGCAGGCATAACGCTACTCTATAAGCCTAAAATTATCGAACATTTTCGCGAATTTATTTACGAAAAAAAAAAAAAAAAGTCCTTTACAAATATTTGTACAACTGTTGAATTACTTAAAAAAATGTTTAAATCATTTTGTAAAACCGAAGTGGCGACTCAGCAACTCTTCCTGTAACGACTCATCATAACGATTTATCAAAAAGAAAAGGAAAGAAGTCTATATTGTTCTTGAATACCTATCCCGATGGTTCTGAAGCGAACAAGTAAAGGGGTTTTGACACAGTGAGAACCGGATTGTCTTCAAAAACACTTGTCTTCGACAAAGGATGGCCTGATGGGTTTCTTTCGAGGGCGTATAAAAGGCCCAAAGGCAAGAGACACTTCGGCAGCTTTTAAGTAAGAGATCACCCGAAGCTATATTGATTTTGTGTAACTCGTAGAACGACAAATCAAACAAATTGTGGGTATTCATGGGGACCAGGCTTCTCCAAAACAAAATGCTTTTGTCTGTGGTGGCTGTGGCTATCCCGAGGTTTTCTTTCATACCTATTTTTTTTTTTTTTTCATTCTGATACCTCAGACGCAGTAGGGCTCCTTTCTATGGGAATTCTTCTGCTCCTTGGGGAACATTGGTTATCGCTTATCAAATTAACCCGTTGTGTCCTCGGGCACTCCGACATAAAGCCATGTAGGTAGGCTTACACATGTTACAATCTAATACATGGTCAGCATGCAACTGAAATTTCAAATCGACGGATTGAGAATCAAAACCGCTAACAAAATAGTTGTTGGAAAAATGATTTTGTTTAATAGCAGGTTTAGTCAGTGATTGCCGTCTAAAAATCTGCCTTTTGAACTACATTCAAACTCTTGGATATCATTTCAAAATCTACTGATGGGACCTTTTAAGACTAAGCCCCTTATTTAATGATTGCAAGCGAACTTTGTGATCCGCGTTGGACCTGCCCGCCCAAAATGAGCACAAAACTGTTTAACTTACAATCGATAGCAAAGATTAATCCAAAATTAATGCCTATTATTGATTGGAGCATTTCCAGCTTCAGTGCAAAAGCGAACGCGATCCTTTCACAAACACACCCAAAACAGACAAAAACATATAAAATTGTAATAATTATAACATTAGAGGTATTAATCTAAAGCTTAGGAGAAACGTTGCTTTCCTTGCTTTGCAAAAATTCGATGGCAAAAAGTTACAATCAACAAAGTAACTACAATTTTTATATATTGCTTAGCGGTGGCGGGAGCATCAGCGGTTTTCGTCAAATCGAACACATATTTCTCATACCTTTTACTTAAACATTTTCTAATTATTGGAAACATAAATAAGTTTCGGTTGATGTTTAATTAAAATTGAACGTACATTGAAAATAAAAACATAGAAAAAAATATTTTATTCAGTCTATTGTCTATCGTTAAGCATTATTTTTTCTATCTCTTGGGTAATATGTAAATCCCGTGTGGAATGGTTATCGCCATTAAAATGGAAGCCCCACTCGTGCAGATAAATAGCTTGTGGCTTCTAATCAGAATTAATCAGAAGCCTGCTAATGCCTGCTAATAACAGCAAGGAGCACATTCCCAGTTAGTTTGATGCACGAGTTGTGTGACACCGTAGGTCATCTTGATGACATCCTTTTGGCATATTATGACTGTTTTCCGTCCCAAGCCGCACAGACTCCTTTGTTTTTGAGTCATTGAGCTAAACATTTCGACATTCTTTATACCTCTGCATTTTAAGTGTTTTTGTTTTTTTGAAAGTTGGCACAGACATGAACAGAGAGACCATTATCCCATATTTGGAAAAATTATCTTTTTTTGAATTTGTATGAAACGATCTTTACTCTTAATCCGAAAACCGCCTTTGTTTTACTGGATTAGACTAAAGCATATTTCGCATAACACAAAAGGGAGATTGAAAATTTGCATTATTTCAAAAAGAGAGCTCAGAAATTAATTCTATTTTCAATTAACATGATACTCGGATTGCCTGTCCGTCCATTCGTAATTTGGCTTTCAGATACTGGCATTTTCAGGTGTATGAGAATGTTCAAATATATTCTTGAATTAATTTTACAGAGGAGATGGTGAGAAATGGCTGCACTCAACTCGTCGAGGTGGAATAGCTAAAACAAATATAACAAAGTGGAAAGAAATGAGAGCATATTGAGTTTACAAAAAAAAAAAAAAAAAATAAAAAATATTTTATAATGTTTATAATTATAAATATAAGTACTAGTTTTAAGTAAGTGAAAGATGGAAGGAGCGAGAGATAGAAGTATTTGTTGAAATTTATTCTTTAACCCACAAGTTTTCCGGAGCATCTGTCAGAAGTGAAAAGGCCAATGTCGAAGATAGATAGAGATAGAGATAGAAATAAGATAGATTGAGTATAGGCTTCTCAACTGTGGTCGATAGTAGAACCCTTTGCCAGCCCATCTGCCAAAGGAAATACTAAAGTATGGGAATACATAGTTTTTAGCTTCATCCGGCATTCTCCGGGATATTCAACGATCTCGATGCTTTGTTTATGGTAAGAGTTGTGAGTTCATCAATTTAGCCATGTACGGCAGACTTCGAGTTCTTCATAATCGACAATTTTCTACCGCCCTCTGGTTCTTATCAATTTAGACAGTGAAAATTACTTTAGAGCATTGAGTGTCACGCATGAGATACGTGATGGGGCATTTCGAACATTCATTATTTTTGATCTTCACACCAACCAACTCGTGCCTTATCTTAATGAAGCAAGATTATGTTTTTCGCCAAATGTAGTGATGCACCCTGCAATAATGTTTAACACGCTGCCAGTTCAAGCACTTCGACGCGAATATCATCCACCATTCACACTTTCTACATTTTCTTTTCCATTTCTCTTGTAGTCGGTATCTCATAGGCAGATTGTACTATGTTGTTGATTGTGCAACGTAGCGTCTTCAAAATTGTCACTGCAGCTTTCATACTCGTTCCTACTTTCGATCATAGTAATTTCTTTCATTTATCACGTATACGCGCCGATGATCTCATAAAATAAACCTATTTTTAATTAACAGTCAAGTTAAGTTAAGACTTTAAGCCAACGTTCCATGTCCGCCTATATCCCTTTCTGCACTCTTGCTATTAAAACCACTTATGAACGGAAAATTTGCTTAGTACAAATCCCGATCTAAATTGCAAAACCTGTATAAACTTTTTACAAATCTTTGTAGCTTGTGGCTGCATATGTGCACAGACCAAAAAAAAAAAAACGAAAAAAAAACAACAAAAAAAAAGTGAAAATAGAACAAGTATAAAAGTCACTGCAATGGGACTGAAATTCAATTTTAATTTTCATACAAAATGCAATAAAATGCTCGAAACGAGTGTTAGCAGTGCCACAGAATTCTATGAACACGTTTATTAGAATAGAAAAGTGGTACGCATGGACATCAATCTGATAATAAACATTGCCGGAAATGAATGTAATTTCAGTATTTTTGGTAAATCCGCGATTTGATGCGAATACAAAACATAAATATGTATACATACGCTCGCTATACATTAAATTCATGCAAACATTCGTATGCTATATGCTACACATGCATACATATGCACGCGGTTGTATAGAGCGATGTCCAGGATGTTTCTGTTATTCACGTTTACCTCAAAGCTAATACCTTTAATCAGTGCAAATGGTCTGTTATAACGTTTGCAATAGAATGCCATAAGCAATTGGATGCCAAATAGATTTGTTGGATATTAAACTCGAGGTACAAAAAAAAAAAAGTGCAAAAAAAAAAAGAAACATAAACGAATAAATAACGTCATCGCACAAAGTATTGAATGGAATATATAAAAAGAGCTGGGCAGTAAAACGATCGCTTTAGTTAATTAGCAACTGCGATGTAAGCCGACATAATACAAAAATTGTAACGTATTCGTAGAAATGCAAAATTGGAGTCAAAACACACAATAACCGCGACTGCAGCTGACGACTGGCGAAAAAATTCGAGTCGAGTCAGCCGTAAGCGAGTTGAAAAGTCAGTCGAAAGTGAGTCGAAAGCAATATTCGAGTCAACAAGACCAGGACGAGAATTAAAGCGTTGTAAATACAAGTTCCCGTAAGTAATTTGTAAAAAGATTTCCTAGTTTTGTAAATAAAACCTACGCCATCCTAAAAAACAAAATTCATCAGTACAAACTTATTTCAAAAGGAGTTGAATAAACAACGCAAAATTCACAAAAAACTGGTTTAGTTTACAATACTAAGCCTATCAGGTCATGTTTGAAAAGTAACAGTCCATCAAGAAGGCAAAAAGTGAAAACATTACAATCATTAAATACTCGCAAGTCATGGCTTAATACAGCCGTTTATATGAGAACCTTTGAAAATAAAGGGTTGTATAGGAAGTGGTCGGAAAAACGGCCCAATCCGGGTTATTTTTAATAATGTTTGTCCTTGGACCAAAATATGTCGGTCTATTTCAATAATTGCGACCTGAAAGCCGATTAAAAGAGGATAGGAGACGCAAGCGGACAAGTGGATAGATAGACAGACAAGTTTTGATCGATGCAAAAAATGATTCTAAATTGATCAGTATGATGAAAGTTCGATCTATCTTAAGTCCCTCTGGGTGTTGTGTACATCCGCACAAACGCAATATATATCCTTGCACCACACTTGATGTAGGGTACAATAAAACTCTTCCATTCAGTATTATTGAGTTATTCAGTGTATAAAGACAGTAGTAATCATGGAACGTTCAAAATTGTATTTTCGACATTCATTACTTTTGTTGTTTGATTTGAAGAAATCTGCTGCCGAATCGCATCAAACACTTTTACAAGCTTCCGGTGATGGTGCTTCATCACATTCCAATTGCCGGTTTTGGTTGTGATGCTTTAAAAGTTTTCTGGGGCGTATTGTGTCTGGTGATGAAAACTGAGTTAGCTACGACAATCTCAAGTCCAAGAAGGCATGGGTTAGTCCCGGAGAGCTATCCACATCGAGATCAATTCGACTATTCATGGCCATAAAGTTCTGCTCTGCATATGGCGGGATCAGCAAGGTGTAGTGTATTACGAACTGCTGAAATCGAATGAAACTATTACCGCAGATATCTACCGACGTCAATTGAACAAATTGGACTATATGTTGTTTCGCGTAAAGCGAGGTCCATTATTTGTCCATTTTGCCATTCTTGGTGGGTTCATTCAAACTAACGTCTCTTTGTTACAATCTTTAAAATTACAGTTTCGATATTAAAAATGCAGACACCTCAACCTGCTTTCCACAGTCAACGTCACACCAGGAACGCATACGTCGATTCGATGAAATACTATGCCGGTAGTTAGCCCTTCGTGTTTTGCAGTTATATTGTTCAAGAAGTAATATAAGGCTGACCATTGTGGATTTATGAAAGTCTGAATGATTAGCCGAGTGTTTGTGATTAGTCAGTAAAGGCATGCAACTTAACCGATTGGATAAAGGCATAAAAGTTGATTGATTGGGCGCAAGAAAACCCCTAGGCTTCGGCCACTTTCCATGTCTTCTTCCTCACAACTTCTTGACTGTCGCCATATTATACGAAAAGAGGATATCCCCTGAGTATTTGGTCATATTGAAAAAGGAAATAAATATTCACGCAAAAGTTCTTGAACTAAACTTTAATGAACGAAATAACACAAAGCAGATGTTGCAAGCATTTGTAAATGAAGCATAATGCAATTGGTGAAGTAACTCTCCTAGAGAAAAATGGAATGTTGGCGGAAGAAGGGCTTCTTATTCTTAGTCAGACATCGTTGTAGGGTAAAGCGTAGAAGCAAGCATCCACACTAATGTACAAAGGAAAAGAAGAGAAATAGTAGCAGTAAGAATAACCAAAATAAGAAAATATAAGAAGTCGTTGAAGTTACAAGAACGAAAATATGCAATGATCCAACTATTGCATGATTAAACTTTGACTTATGTTCAAGTAATTAATACAACTTTCTTACTAATACCTGTTTTTTTGCTTACTACCTACCTATCAATTGTTTAAACTTTTCATACAGAGGTAATTAGAGCTGCTCTCCCTTACAATAAGTGATTACTTATAAATTCACATCACATTGTGATAGCTTTTCTTAGTTGATAGCGAGCTTCTAAACGCTAAGCGTTACTCAAATACTTCTCGGTATTTTAAAGCACTTTCACATTTTCATAAATATTTTGTCGATTGAACGGAATGTGGTGGACGAATCATGCTAAAGGATTTGCTTTATATTCAATCATTTTTCTGTTTAATATTCGTTATGGAATTGAATGCCAGCGTACATGGCTTGACGATCGCTTTGTCCCCCTCTTGAGAGATTTTCGCATCTTATTAAGACATGTAATCGATCCTGCTAGTGATAACGCACATAAACTGAATTTATTAAAACAACGGGGTGTAAGCGAGTTTTCTTTACGTTCTTCAAATTCATTTAAAAATTATCCTAAATTTGCTTTCCACTTAAACGCTATATAGAAGCTTCAAGAAAAACCTCGATATCCTTTATTGTCGAATTGTGATACGAAAAATGGTCCAGGCGCGCGTAGTTCGCAAGTTCCTAACAGTGTTCACCGCTTACGGCCGGGAGATATTGATATAATTGGCGCAATGGGAGATTCGTTGACAGCGGGCAATGGTATTTTAGCCACAAACATTTTACAAGTTTTTACTGAAAATCGTGGAAAATCTTGGTCAGGAGGCGGTGAAGGAAATTTACAGCAATTTTTAACTTTACCCAATATTCTAAAGGAATTCAATCCCAATTTGTACGGATATAGTTTAAAGGACAGCATGACTATTGAAAGAGACTCAAAGTAAGTAAGTAAGCGATTCAATTTAATGTAAACCATTTGGAAACATAGATAGGAGATTGTTTCGAAAATGTGACGGAGCGTAATGAAAGTGTCCCGCTTTTGTTTTACACAGATTTAATGTAGCCGAGCCCGCCGCAATGTCTCGTGATATGCCGTACATGGCGAAAATATTAGTTAAACGCATGAAGCATGATCCTCGAGTCAACATGACACACCACTGGAAGATGATTACTCTTTTCATTGGTAGCAACGATCTTTGCTCCGATGTTTGCTTTTATTCAAATCCCATGGACGCCATTGACTTCCATGAAGCGAATATGCTCAAAACCTTCCGTTATCTTCGTGAAAACGTACCTCGCTTGTTGTTAAATGTTGTCCCTGCATTAAATTTGTCTTTATTAACTAAATTCAAAAACCTGCCACCCCCATGTTATACCTCACTAACGTTGTCGTGTCCATGCATCATCAAGAGATCTAAAGAGCATCATCGATTTATGGATCAGCTAATCGACAAATGGCAGAAGAGGGACGTGCAAATAGCCGCAAGAGACGAATTCAACGCGGAGGTATGGGCTTTTCTTCGCACGGTTACCGACATAAGCATGTAAATTAAGATAAGCTTTTATATATTACAGACTTTTACCATAAGAACTTATGATTTTTTCTTAAACTTAACTTATCCCGTTCTATCAAATGGCGACACTAATCTGAGGTATGCTTCCGAGGATTGTTTTCATATAAGTCAACGATTCCAGGCACATGGTAAGTGAACATAATATCTTCTATTCCACTTCAAGCGTAATGTGAACTTTTGATTTCTCGTCATGCCATTAAAATTCCATAATTCAATTGTATGGATCAGGGACAATACAAAAGTTTCTTGGCTCGAAATTTTAACTATCACTTCAAGATAAAATTCGCCATTTAGCGATACAAAATCCTTACGGTCAAATCCTTACGAAATTTGAAATCATATTTTCGCAAGATAATTGAACTGTTATTGTAGATGTAAACTTGGAGAGATAGGATGAAGGAAAATTAAGCAAACGAATATGTTTTCGCTAAGGATGCCATGGAAAAAAATCAAATTTTATGCACTTTATGATTTATGCGTTCGCACGTAAAACCTCTCTTTTACATTGCTTTCATATAAGTCAAATAATGCTCGCCTTTGTTGAGTGAACAAGCAGTCACTTAACTTATTAAGATAATCCAAAATATGATATTGATATTGGTTTGCTTCATCCACTACCGAAAAATGGAACGGCACTTCGAATTATGCTCTTGAATTCTATAAAGCGTACATTGCTTGCCCCTGAAATTATGACAGCGCTTGAGGACATTTACCCTCCCAGTTAGATTATGCGCAGATTATCATTAATCAACCAGTTTTATGAACTTTAATCTTAGTCTAGCAGCTGAGTTAGAAGAGTGAACTTTGAAACATAGCTTCTTAGCCGATTCCACAACAATCGAAAATAGAATAGATTCGCCAACAAAAACAACATATAATAGTTAAAGAGGAAAGAACTTATAATCTTTAACAGATATATAAATCAATCTGTCGGAATCTTATCTAAAGCTTGATACAGATCGCCTGAAAAGCAATTTTCCTTAGCCCGCTTAGCAGCCTAACGTTACGCCATCACTATCAATCTGAAGTGGGCATTCAAGTGGGTTCAGTTCATTGGGGCCATAAATGTGTTAAATATGTTTAACTATGAAGCTTTGATTCCTTTATCATTTGTTTACTTTCAGGGGCCCATCTCTTCTGGAATAATATGCTCAAAAGCGGCGAGGATAAGCAACCCCTCTCCGTCGAGGCATTTGGCCATCTAAATTGTCCAACAAAAGAACACCCATACCTTCTTACACGTCTCAATAGTGGAATAGATTTTTCGGTTTAAATTAGTTATCACTTTTCTCAGTATTCTACTCACTTATTGTATTCGCGGTGAAAACAACGAAGAACGTGCGAATATTAATTTTTTCATTGCATTCGTACCAACAAAAATTATAGTAAAAATCATTTTCTTGATTATATTGATTATATTGGTATAGATGTAATAAAAGAACCTATGTACGGATTGAGGTATACATATAGTAAAAAAAATCTACATGCGAGTATCTATATACGGATGCTCTGCTTTTTTTATATTTCTTAATACAGCATTTCGTTACGTGATAATCCGAAGTATCGCTATTCCATTAGAAACTATCGTCTTATAGAAGGATCCTGGAATAAGCGTATGGTTTCTTTCATATAAACATATAAACAATTGATCATCATTTCTTGGTGCCAGGTCAAGTTCAACAAGGCGCATGATCGCCTCAAACAATACTATGTTAGCTATGAAACAAAATAGACTGACTGCCTTACAGATCTCACCTGTTTTATCGTATTTTCGGATAAAGCAATTTTTTGTATTCTTTTGAATCTGATTACATGTAAAATGTCCGCCAAAGTTACCTTTGTCTCTAAGCACGTTTTCTCAGTTATCCTAAATGATTTAAAATATACTCTTGGTGGCCATATTTTCTTTTTATAATTTTTTTAATAGCGGATTACTAAGCAGAAATGACAGTCAGTAACACGGTCCTTTGGCTCTCGCCAAATCATTATATCGCCAAAAGATATAGAAGGTCCTCTCCCGTTTATACAATTACGAAGTTTGTTAGGTGTGAGGTGCCCAGCCAACTCTGTGCTCAAAATGCAAGTAACATGATTTTTGTATTATGGGCCTAAGACTACATTTTTGACCCACAAACGTCACTTTTACGACAAGTGTAACCAGTAGAAGTAATGCTATCTCAGCTTGAAAAGTGTTGTGAACAACTTGGATCGAAGGGGTCAAATTTTTGAACCGCTTCATAAATATAGCAAAAATTTTCTTGAAATAAATTTCATTTTCCATACTTTATAATAAATATTGGGACAAATTGGAATTACGTCGGTCCATTTTTTGGACCTCATCTAATAATGAAAAGAAAGTGTAATTTTTGCTATCTTATGATGGCAACACTTTCATTTCTTTGAATTTTGATAAATTTAGATCACGTCTGCTCCCGTTCTGGGACGACTACTCTCTCACGAAAAGCGTACCTTTACGTCATAAAATGTTATAATTTTTGATATTTTATAACGAAAATAAATCCCGTGTTTTGTTAAACCACGCGATGCAGGTTGTTTTATGGCCTCACCTATGGACTATGACATGCCCACTTGTTAAACTTAATGTGTGGATATCAACATGTGTCACAAGCCAAAGTTCTTATGAAGTGCGCATAAACTTTATCACATTCTGGCACATATTTCTGAATCTTGCAGTAAGAAAGACATGTATTTATGTAAAAAAACCGGAAAAAGTTAAATTAATACAACAAACGTAGAGCGCAATTGTATATTTTTGCAATAGTCAAAGTCATGGTTATCTAATTGTTTAACCGTTTTATTATAACCGTATCGCATCGCGGCGCTCTTCTACATCTATTATAAAAACCGGTTCTGTTAAGAGTCGCTTTCGAACGACGCTTTGTAATGACAGATTTCAAGGTTTTATTCTTTAGTTCTCTTAATTTCTTACAAGCTTATGGGCGTACGTATTAATGGTATAGCAGCGCCAGAGCATTACGTATTCAAGCATTTAATTATTCTAAGTACGCGTATATTATTTAAAGTATTAAAGCTTATTGCAGCCATGCTTGAGAGCACATGTTGAGCTCGTGCCGTTTTTTATAAATTTTAGTTTTTATTAAAGTACGCGAGTCGTGCGGTTGAATCGATTTTACCATCAATTCTCTTTAGCATTTACATCGATTGGAAAAGAGGGAAATAATTGTCGGCAGTTAAGCATTTTATTGTATATACCGAACCTATAAGCAACGGAACTGTGATCACATGAAATACCAAGAAAACAAAAAAGGAAAAAAGTAATGACTAACGTGCGGCATAATAAAACACTATTGCGTAAATAATGGTAAGGAATAGATTTCTGATTTCCTAAATCTTGAGTTCCTGCCAGTCTTTAAACAAAGGTAAAACATATTCTGATCTAAACTAACAGGAGCATCATCGATGTCATCATATTAAACTGACAATTAACTAATGTCAGTCATTTCATGCAAGCAAACGACATTTGCATATCTTACTCGATCGCTCAAAATCATTTTCTCTCGAAAATTTAGAGTACGTCTCACAAACATTTCTTCAAAATCTCTTTTACGGATGCATTTTGTTAGTCGTAAGCCATGGGTAATCATATTTCGAGGCTTTTAATTCATTAAGGTTGCCTTCAGACTTTCACTATTTATAGGTAAGATGATGAAAGCATCACGCACACTTGCAACCCTGATCTATGGACAAAGACTAAATGAATATGTGACAGAATTTACTCACGCATCTCATCTCTTGCATTTTCATAAATTATTAGAAGGAATAATGGGTGGACGTGTTGACGGACGGGATTTAACAGACCTAGGATATTACGTTAGGCAAATGTGGCTATGTACTTGGGCAAACAAACGTTTGTTTTAGTATAAATGATAATCATGTCAATGAATACGTGACTCTGTCCTTTGAACTCCGATCGCTTTGTTTGCTTTGTTTGTGCATTCATTTTTTAATTTCCCTCATATTTGTAACGCTTTCAATGTGATCTCTCTCACTACATTTACTAATTATCCGCACCACTGTGTCATGATCAATAAACCGGTATGTATATAATTTCTATGTAAACATATCTATTATCTATCGGCCTTGCTTTTTGATGTATGTGCGGATAAGCTTTGAGAAATGAATGCAGTTGCAATTAGAAAATAATTTAAGCTTATATTGGATACGTTAAAGAGTCACTGGAATTTTGTAATAACGCAAAGTGATAAATTTTACATAACAGTGCACCGAATAATACGGCAGACAGCAACGTAGTCTCTCTTTATATACGTAAGCATGCGTACATACATATATAGGTATGTAAATACGAAATCCGAGTATTTGCATTGAAAAAACAGAGCTGCAGCTATGCGATTTCCTCACCTATCTGACGACTTTTTGATGTCACGACTTTAAAAATCTTCTGCTTTTGTCCCAAATCATTCAATTGGTCCTTTTTTTGCATATTTTGGCACCAATCGCAGCATTCGTTAATAAATGCATAGCTTACCGATGCAAGCGGTGAATTGAATGCATGGAGTGGCATTTCCCAGTCGATAGCTTGCGGCGTGATCTGATTTTGTAATATGTATGGACGAACGGATGACATGTAAAAAAGGGCTCTTGTGGTGCTCTTTTCGATATTCTTCTGAACAGCAAACCGATTAATTGTACTTAGTAGTGTTTGGTTTTAACCATTTCAGAAAATGTGAACAGCCAATAACAGAGCACACGGTTCTGTTCTCACAAAACGCAAATTATCGTCTTCGGGCTAAAGCGATTCAGTCTCCCAGCCAACGAAGACGGTATGCCTCGATCTAGCCATGAATATGATGAATAGTATGATGCCAAAATGGCTTGTTTTTGTGTGTTTCAAGCCAAGACAATATGCTGTGAAGAAATGTTCTTTATTTGGCATAAGACTCGATATTTTCTTTGACAAAGCAAATACGTTTGAGCTTCGATATGTGACCGCTTTACGACTGCTTTTACTACCAGATATCCAAGTTCCAGGAAGAATACAAAACTGCGGACATGTATGTCCTCTACATTTGGCATTCACATCTATGTGTAAATTCTGGATTCATATTTACATACCTAATAAAAGTAGTAAACCTAGTGAATCTATATAAAAACGCTTAAAAAACTCGAATTTCCACCAAAAGAAAGGCGAAAGGGAAAGGGGAAAAATGATAAATTTGTTTAACGAACGATTATAGAATAGCAATCATTACAGCACCGGATGCAAATATGCGGTTAAATTAAAACAAAATATTTCCGTAGAAATTTGTTTATTTGTCTTCCTCTAAAACCGCGAAAGTATCAATTAAGTATTAAATTCTCTTGATTTAGAGACTAAGAGTTTCGCAAGTTATCGAGTATCCAGCAAAAGTTGAAAGCTTTATAATATTCGAGCAATGATTTTTCAGTTGTAACTTAAGGAAAAAAAGTCTTCATGTTAATATGTAATAAGTTATTGCTATAGCTTTTAAGCTCTGCATTCTCTAATTACAGAATTTTTCAACCGCTGAAAAACTGCTAGTGTACAAGGTGCGTGTTTTTCAACTTTCGACGACAAAAACATTATAATATTGTTGCCGGCCAAAATACAAGTCAGCAACAGATTAGTTTCGTAAAATTGAAATTCATCGTTATGTTAGAGTAAATATGTTAGATTGAGTTAAACGCTAGCCACACAAAATAGAAAAATGTTTTACTCCGTTTGTTATCGAAGTTGAAAATCATTGTGTCAGTCACTCAGAAATGCCAAGTGAGCTTGTTCGCCTACTGTACAGTTGATACATTTTTTGATACGTTTGCCTCTGCTTTTGTTTGAAAGTTAAAGTCTTCGTCAGTTGTATTTAAGCATAAATTTTTAAGCAAACAATACCTAAGCATCCTAAGCAAAAGTACCTAAGCATCTTATGTCACTATTATATAGACGATGAAAGAGTGCTTTCGAATTCATTTTAGATCACAGGTAGCGTATGCCCTACGTTCCACTTGGACTGTTTTATACGAAACACTTGTTGCTAGCTTTTCAACAATTATTATGATTAAGTTACAGACTTAATATGTTTTGGAGCTTGTGATGAGATTGTGTACTAATAAGAATATAGTGGAGACCGTCTTTTTTTAAAAAAAATTAAAAGCACCCACAACGAAATTTATTCTAGAACAGAAAAAAAAAAAGTTAGTACAAAAGTGCATATGCATACAGCTGTCTACAGAAGAAGCTTTCCCATCTTTTCTTTTTCTTTTTTGGAAATAAACGGCACTCATTTGAATGGCTACTATTTAATGTGACAACTGCATCCAATCTGCTTTCCTGCGATGAGTTAGAACTTGATTCCGAATTTAAATCAGAATTTGAATTGAATTTGCGTTAAGGAAATTAAAATAAAATTTGGATCGAATAATATAAGCGGTTTGCTTTTATTGGTAAGAAAATAAAGGAAATATTAATAAATGGCCTCATCGGACTGAACTACGATGAACAACTCGAGGTACAAATGACTCGATGAATAAGGTGAAAGTGGCAATATGATGTGTACCTTATATCACAATTTTTTATGTATAAAAAAAAAGTAAAAATAAAATGAAAAATTACGAGGAACTCTTCGAACTTCCTTTATATAATATATCTGTCTCTGTCTTTGAATTCTCTTTACATATCTTTAACGTTAATTCATGCCTCTTAATATATAATAGCGTATTCGTCTCAAAAAGTCATGCGAACCGTTTTGTTACCTTCAACGAAACACGTGATTGGGTCGACAAAAGAAAAAATATTAAAATATTACTGAAAGAACCACATTTTAATCATCTCCGAAGAATGAAACATGGCTTAAAGAGGGTTATAGCTGGGCGCGGATGTTTCAACGGAGATACATATTTAGCTTCCATAGAAATTTTTGGTACTATATGCGTCTTAGATCAATCATTTTTGTTTTTAAGTTTACGCTGCACTGAAAGGGACATATTTTTGGTCATTTTCTCTCAACCTTTTTGGCAAATTTATTTTTTGCGACCGGGACTACGTTTACCGCGAGAAGATACACAAGCGAGTACGCAGACAGTCGCAAATGCTTAGATTGATTTATATCAAGAATATATACACCTTGTGGGGTCTTTGAAGTTTGCTTCTTAGCGTTGCAAACATTTTCACAACCTTTGATGAGAGATATAAAAAGATCAGCGTGAAATATATCGTGGATAATTGCTATCGTTAGACACTGTGTAAACGTAAGCACCGCAAGCAGGGATTTACTTTACTTCTACTGTGAATGATGAAACAGGATGAAATGTTCTGGGATTTAGGTATAGTGTAAGGGTATTATTTACCAAGTCAAACCTTTATTTCATTTTAGTGCTCATAAGAAATTACATAATAAGTTGACATAACTCTAATATGCAATATATGTAGTATATATATATAACAAGGTCACTTAATATATGGACGCGTATAAACGCTATTTAACTTCTAGTTATGGATGAAATAGAGTCACCCGTGATATTAAATCCCATACGTTGCGAATTCTGACATTTTAAAAGCGGTTATAAAAACCAACTGAATTTTGAAAGGTACACATGCAGATGCAAACCCTCTCACACACACGCACCATGTCTACTGCTATGTAAACATTCATAAAGCGGTCCAATAAATTTCATTTTCAAAACAAACAACATCATAATTGTCATTGCATTGATTTTGCATTTAAAAAAAAGCAAAAAAAAAAAAAAAAACAAAAAATGTATGCTTGTATGCGCCTACCATTCATACATGCAAATAAATCGAATTTTCACTATTTTTTATTTTATTTTATCGCCAACATTTGTAAGTGCCTAGAAGTATGCAATATACATTTATGTCCATATACGCATACACATATACGCGTACATTTATGCATGTAAAATAAATATTTATATTTTCCTTTTGTTTCTGTTGCTTTTTGAACTTGTCAATTGCACCGATTTTTATTTAATACTTTTGTAATTTGCGCAGGTGTTGTCACAATTTTAAATTAACACTTACTTACCGATACTTCGCTAGTAGAGATGAGCGCATGCCGTGACGTTTGTTTGCAGATTGAAAGAAGATTTATCGGGCACTATCTATAACCTTTCATACCGCTGCTTTGGATGACACTGATAGGATAGATAGATCAAGGATAGATGATGTGAAGACTTTAGAAAAATTTGATCATATCGGCCACTACCTACAGGTCGACGCATTTCTTGGTCGATGCATTTGTTTTTCTACGCCTTCTTTGTCAAATGCCAAGCGTGTCTTGTTCGAGCGGTTTAGTTGATTGTAGTACATTGTGAGCTACTCTACGGAAATGAGGTCATCACTAGCGAACACTATCAGCAACATTTGTTGCAAGTCAAAGGAAACGCGCTCACAATATATCAAAAGCTACAGTATCGTGGTGCCCCAGCATGGACCCCATATGACAAAATCTGCCTTGTAAACGTTAGCTGAATGTGCTACGCTGCTCGCTGTATGAACTTAAACTTTCGTATTAGCCCTTTTGTCAATCGGTTGATTCTAGCCTGTGTAGCCTGTGAGCGGCAATACGTACAGACCACTTACTTAGGCAATGTCCTCTATAAGTGTAACAGGGACTTGCTAAGAAATAAGTGCGCAGGAAGGGAAAGGGAGAAGGGAGCTATACTCTACCAAGGACTCTTCTACAGCTACGAACACAGATATGTTGTAGTTAGAGTAGGGTATGCTGACTTACTAGTCGGCTTTCGTAACTATGAGTTAATGCGATCGCTTAATATATGATAAAGTCATGAATTAAATACGTTTTATGATTCTTGTTTTCTTTTAGAGCGTGAATAGATATTTTATCATGTTCGTAATGTTTAGACGAAATTTATTACTGAACGTAATCTTCTGTAAGCACATTATCGCACGCGGCATCGTGCATCCCGCAGTTTTGAACAATTTTTCAGTTTTTTAAGCAAAATGTGTAATGACGACAATCGCGGCAGCAATCTCATCGTGAACTGACAAGTATGGGAACATGAGCGAGCATTTTTGAAGACAACTAATGGGATCGAACGGGACCTAATACAAGTTTTTAGATGATATGTCGTGAGTCTGACTGTGAGTGTAATAACAATCACATGTTCATTTGTGCTGAGCTAATTTTTATAGGAACACGTACACTTTTTTGGCATTTCCAACATAATTAAATTTACTTTTTTTTTGTTGATTTATATAAATTGTGGTTTTTTTTCAGTCTGACCACAAGCATTTACAATATGTGTTGTATTAAAGTGAAACGATTTATGGGCCATTAAGTTTTATAATAACTGGTAATTAAATGTTTATTTAATCCAATACATTGTGTGTAGCGTTTCCTAAAAAAAAAGAAAACAAAAACATCAGAATAATAAACTAATCGAAACCCCTAACAAAATATTAATTAACATTCATAAGGCCTCTTTTAAAACGATTCGAGTCGATATGTAATTACCCTGTAATTACTCTTCTAGTATCTCTTATCTTGCATCATTCAAATGAATACTTCCCCCTGATTAATGGGTCATGGTAACAGCCCATCGAAATGAAGGCAGACGATAAAACCAGTGTATAGTTATACAAATTATTTCATACTCCTTACCTAACCTCAATCCATTTTCATATCATTCCCTCATCAGTTCGTCGCATCTCCAAAGGATTTTTTTAAAAATTCTTCAAAATATTCCTTTAGCATTACTGCTATGACCACTTCCCATAGCAAGCATTCGACTGCGGCCAAATCTTCTATATCCATTACTTTTATTTAAAACACAATGTTCGCAATATATTCAACTTCGACACTTTATAAAATCGGGTGATGTTGAACAATTTTTTCATTTTTCTGCAAGTGCCTTAGTCCCGTCCATAGGATATCAGCGGAAGTTTTTATTATTGCATCTGGTGTAGTTCATGAGATACTGAAGGCTCCTTTTTTGTGTTCTGAAAACAGAAGTGCTATCAATTTATCTCGTATTGTAAGTGTGTGTTTTGATCAGTTTACTTCATTATCAAGATCAAACGGCATGTAATGAAATTCCAATGTTGTTACCATGTATTTGAAGCCCATATCTTAATATTTGTGTCCGGGAGAATGTCCACCGTAGACATCAACAAGACACGAGCAGAAGGGCACAGGGACAAAGAGCATACCTAAACATACCTAGTACATGCACAGTTTATACCTCCCAGCAGGTTTTTTTAAAGAATTCCTCCATTTTATTGATCGGAAACCTTTTGTGAAAAGCCTTTTTACTCTTTTTGTTCCTTCTTTCTCTACAAAAATTTCCCTGTTCAAAATGTAAAACTCGTTCTCATTTATGATATTGCGGACTGCGGACTATTTAAGCTTGTTAACTAGACTTCGATAAACCAACGAACCCTCAAATTAATCTGCCGACTTATAAGCTAATCTCTTGAACTATTTTCTTCATTTTTCGTGTGTTAACCGTTCTAATGCCAAAGTCGCAAAGTAATAGCATTCAAGTTTATCTGCCGCACTTGACATCTGTGTCCACGATCATGGCCTTGTTAGTCCTACTCGCCAAAGAATTTCATACGATTTTTTAAATGTACAAAATAATTGGGACACATTCGCAGGAAGACGTTAGACACTCCGACGGGACTATTCCTAAGACTTCAAGGGGGGAAAAGGAAAGAAAGAAAGACCGAAAGAGAGAGAAACCTTGAAATGTCATAGATTGCTTATGATTTTCTTTACTCCCCCATAATTCATTTCGAGCACTTTTCAGTTAACCAAGTACTCATGACGTTAATCTCATGTTTTGTGATTAATTAGAGAATTTGAAATAATTGATATCACAGTTACTTTCACTCGGCCATCGGATTTAGGTGTTCACGTACTTTTCTTAGTTTGCATCTTCGTTTCGTAAAACCTCAAGAAAACATCCAAAAATTGTGAGATTTTCTATCACTTTTAAGCGTATCATTTGTATTGCATTAAGAGCATTTCCACACTTAAATAAAGCAACTATCGGATCAACATTTGCTGCACACAGATTATCTGAGATAGGTCTCAATGTTATAAGGACATCACTTGTAGTGACTTCAGGCATTCATTTCATATATTTTACGCGTTTTATTTTTCAGTTAATTTATAGATCTCAGGTAAAACTATTCAGTTTTATTTCGAGATGAGGATGACAAGAACCCACAACATATGATCGAAATTTTAAGCAGATGAAAAATACTTTATAGGTATAGATAGATATGCTCTAGCAGCTATGTATCTATCTATAGCTTACATTGTTCTAACATCGTACTGTTGCTTAAAGGAATTTACAAGCAATCGGTTAACCTAATGTCAACCACCATGATAAACATATAATACTTTTAGTGCTGCATAGGACAACAATTTATAATTTATTTGAAATTCAATTTAAATTGATTATGAATTGTTGCAAAATCTAAATACATTTAATTAATTATAGGATTAAAATTATTAAAAAAATAAATAAATAAATAAATAAACAAAAATGAAACAAATTGAAATATTAATGTGTTTTGTAATAAATTTATGCAAGTCTTGCTTTTCATTTATCTTAATTACACAGCTTGTGTCGAAATGAACCCAAAGTAGCATAAAGTATTTAAATTGACTTGAGTTAAAGCACTGTGACTTACATTGCCACTATAACCTTCACATACCTTCGCCTGTTACATAACGGAGCGTGTTCCTGCAAGCTCCGAATTCCACGCGGAGTTGATTAAAAACTTCATTGCCCGTTGAGTGACTGACCCGAGTGATACACCAAAGAATTGTTGTCAAAAGATGCCTAATCCCTTCCGAGTTTGCAATGGGCTTTTGCTACAAACATAAGAATTTCACTTCCACATGCTCTTAATATATTCAAATCTCAAAGACATTGAGGCTCTCCGTTAACGGATTTCTTCGAATATCGGCACAACTAGCAGCACGACGCTCAACAACGCCTAACAAACATTGTCCTGATGAAGGCAAAGACTTTTCCTTATTATTACACACAGTCTATTTAATAATTGGTAATAATTTTATATTAGTGACAGGTAGTTCCATCTCGCACACATATTTTCTCGACAAAATATTTCCAAAAGTATTTACGTAATGGCTTAGAGATGTCGGTGTCGAGTTACGTCGAGTTTCTTATTCGAAAGTCTTAACTATTGCTCTCCTTTAGTTTTACTATAACTTTAAACAGAAAATATGCAAACGTGTCAACACACATACCGTGTATACATACTACATAGACCAAAAACATTATTAACTTAATTTTCTTAAAACTCTTATATATGGGTAGGAAACTGTAATAACTGAATTACGATCACTTAACATCTGAATATTTTGAAAATCGTTTGCACTTTAGGTTAAGATACTTTTACACTCTTACACACCCTACGCAACTTGTTGCACGAGGGTATAAGTAAGTTTACGTGCGAATGTATACGACATTCCAGAAGCATTATAGATAGAACCACATTTGAAAACCACTTTCTAAATCCATCTAAACTTGCTTGCCCGTCTGTCCGTCTTGTATTTTTGTTGCAATCACTTACAGATCGCAATGTTTAAGATATTTTGACGAAATTTGGTAGATCGACATGTTTTCACCCAAGAATGAATGCCATTGGAATTGGTTAGGATCGGCCATATTTTGAGGAGTCCTTATATGAATAAGCGCGGTGTTGTAGGCTACTTAATGGCGAGCTATAATGTTTTTATTTCTTAGATCTGAAACATAACAAATATTTTCTATTTAACAATTAAAGTAAAAATGGACAGAAACTCTAGAAAAAATAGGGAGGAAAATATATTTTAAATGTAAATAAATAAACGAAAATTAAAGAAGAAAAATTTGAAATCTGATTTAATGTATTGATGACGAAGCTACCGGTCGATAAGTAGATGTTTGCATCCGCCGCCACCGTCAAGAACAGCGCTGGATAGATTTATTCATCTGCTATACTGGCAATTCATCTTAAGATACCGCATGAGTTTGCAACAGATCTCTATATTTTCATATTACGAAATTTTATAAATGGGGCCGTGATTGCCCCAAGGAGGTTAAGATCTCATAGCCTTTTCATCGTTTTTGATTATAAAAAGGTAGAAGGATAACTTTCGCAGTAAGGAACACACTGGATACTTAATGGTCCGAAAAAATATCCATAGAAAAGCGAAAAGTACAAGTGCCACAGTTATAGTCGCCTTAGACCGAATCTTGGATGCTCGTAACATCAAGCAAATAAACTGAGAAAATCGGAGAACTTTCTGTTAATTCATCCGCGATCGTATTTTCAATGACTTGTTAACGAAATAAATTTTTTACTTCTTACATATTTTTGATTGTTCCGCTGTGTTTCAAAGTTTCGTCTGTTAACTGCCCGTCTTTACGAACGTTTTTCTTCTATTATCGAAATAAATGCCTGAAAATCCACTAAGCTGACTGAAAGTCCACTAACCAACAAACTATGTACTGGTATGGTAATCACAGCTCAATGATTTTAATAGAAAGCAGATAAACGGTGACAGATAAAAGGTGAGCACGGCATGTGTAGTTTAAAGAAAGCTTGCGAACGTTTAGTTAATTCAGTCATGGCGCTGATATTAACCACTAGATTGGATGCTATTTTTGATTGATGATTCCGTTGGTAACTATTCGGAAAAAATGACAAATGTCTCATAGATATAGTCTAATTACTGTCAGTCGGTGTGTCTTGCTTAAGATTCTTCACATATTTTAATTGAAGAAAATTCAAGAAAACAAAGAACTCAACCTTGTGAGTGTCATGACTTAATTAAGTGTAGATCGCCTATAAGAAATTTTAGAAAAAGCGCTACTTAAGCTTTCGCATATATTTCAAGTATCGTAATTTTTCAGTCTTCGTGAGACCGTTATATCCTTTTTGTTTGCTCATAAACAATCGCTCAGGCTATGCTCCCTATGGGCATGTAAAAAGGATGAGAGTGAAGAAGAAAGAAATGTAAATAGAAGCATGGGATGCGATCTTACCCTGAGCGGTGTATGGCCTTTACCTTCACATATCAAGCCTTCACCAAAACCGCATGGGTGTATAATTCTATCTAACTCAAATACGGCCCCACTCTCATCTACAACTAGTTTCAGTTAGTTTTATAGTCTTTACCATTACTCATAACACTTATTATTAAGTACAAAAATCCTCCGGAAATATTTATATATGTGTACCACTCGACTATCGTCTATCGGATCGGTGAAACTCTCAGAATTGTGCAGCTTGAGATAAAAAGTGAAAATCTATCATACTTGCTGTCAGCGGAGTCAGCGTGATGTGGATGTGTCGTCACTATATCGATAACCGTTATGTCAATTAAAAAACTTGACAGATTTATATTTCGAATTAACATAATCATTTACTATAGAATCAGCTAAGAATTCAACGTGGACCAAGCGTTACTTACCCAATTATCTGAATCATAAAAGTGAGTTTTCACATTCAATGAAACCTGTCGCGCTTTCATCGCTCGAATGCGATTGATGTTCAATTTTACAAATTTTAATTTGTTTAGTGTCATTTTTCAATTCGTTCTCTCCGCTCTAGATGAGTTTTAACACGCAACCGCAGACGGACGGTTAGGCAGGCAGATACGATGATTAAATTGATAGATATTCAAGCGATTGCATCGAATATTTTATTTGCCATTTTGCATGATCTCTCACCCTAAAATTCGATATAAAATGTACTTGTAAGTGCAAGTTTTCAATAATTCCGTGCTTGTGCGCATACGATTTTGTAAAATTTAAAACTTAAGTACACGCAAGCCAGCATACAATGAATAATTTATAAAATATGTGCATAAATAAAGTTCTTTTCGGTTATCAAATATTGTTTGTACGTGAGCATGTGTGCAAAAATATATGTATAGTGTGTGTATTATAGTATATGTATTATTTTTCTGAATACATAGTTTTATGCATATAAGAGTTGAGATTATTACGGAAAATGTTCTAAAAGGTAATATAAACAATTTTACTATAGTGCAGTTGATAGCGATTGTTCTTCTCGGAGAGAAGCTAGAATAAGAGAAGGAAAAGAACAAAAAAAAGTTTTCCTATTGTACGGCAGCTCGTCAACTGCACTTCTCCGTCGTCTTTCCGTACACTGCATCACACACTCGACAAATAATAATTGAAATCTTTTGTATTAACTTTTCTGTTGTTTCTGGCGCTTTCCACTCTCTTATATCTGAAAACTTTCCGTAAGCGTTATTGTTAATGCGAAATTTTGTACGCGTACCTTTACCTATATACATATGCATATACATATACATATACATACATAAACACACACACACACACACACACACGCGCGCGAAAATAATTCGCAACTAATGCACATATGAATAAATGATATATTGTATGAACAAATGAATCGCATTTGGTATGAATGCCTAAGCTGTTGGTGCATTCGTATTGGTTATGATTTGCGTTGTTACGTTGCTGTTGACAATGAAAATTCATTATTAATGCATGCCGGTACAATACATTTCATAGATTAAGTGCACTTGAAGAACTTCATCATTAATGCTCATTTGGTGCGTGAAGCACAGTACACGAGTTATTTCAATTGCAACAAATAACAATAGATAATCGTGCAGAGCATACAATCGGAGAACGTGTTTACCCGTTTCTATATGAATTTCAACTTACGTACATACTTTTGCTCTCAAACGCATATTAATGCATTCACCTTAATATTATTATTTAAGAAAGAAGAAAAAGTTTTCTTGCTTGAAGTAAAATTATTCTCAAAAGCCACACGAAATGTAACCAAACAGAGATAATGGATTGGCAAGCACAACATTTTTGCGATATTTCGATATGTTGCTTTCCTCTACCGCCACTTTAGTTTACGTGTAATTAATATGTATGTATACCATGGGGGGGAGCAAACGAGAAAGCGAGAAAAAGCGAGGTAAAGAGACCTGAAGAGTACAAGGAGATTTACGTCTTGCTTATCAAATATATGTCGTTTTGCCACAAGGACGACCCATATCTGTTTACTTCTTTCGAGATTACGCCATTATGACATTTGTTATAGTTGTTCTTGACATGTACCTTTTAAAGTATTTCATTTCATTACCGAGCAACGTGTACTTCTATATCGTTTGAAAATCAGCTTAACTGTCTTCTTCTTTTCTTTCTTTTTGTTTGTCAAAGATAGCGTTCAGTTGCGGCAACTTTGCTCATATTAATCTATCAGCCATCATTGATTTACGATCGTAGCGATCATTGTGGTAGACATAAATTAAATGCCTTACAGAGAAAGATCCCAAATTATTATACGCGTTGCGTAACATACTTCTTCGAGATTTCGTGTTGCATCGAACACATGGACAGATCATATATTTTTTCTAATAATCAATCAATTTTCGGCATTCGATTTAGCGAAATTTCCGATAGTTGCAAGGATTGTCTCTCTCTCTCTTTCTGTCTCTCCCTGGTGTTTATTAACCACATAATGTACGTGAAGGAAAACGGTTTTTATTCATTTTCACACGACAGCAGCTGATGTTACACTCACGCTCTCCACAATAGACAGTGTAACGCCGAGTGATACACTTTATCAAGATCTCACCAAAATATATGAATGGAGCAATGCTGACTTTTAACGCGAAGGAGACGTGATCAGCCATCGCTTGCCTTTAGAGATGGTAATGTGAAAGAATCGGCAGTTCTTAATGTTCTTGGAGTCTACGCTTTTTAGAAAGGTGCAGAAATATTTCGCTGCAGTCGACGCTCCCACAATTTAACCGTTCACATCCGGCCAAGATTACAATAGTGTTCCAAATCCTGGGTGGAAGAGCTCCACCGAATGCAGCAAACTTCTCAGATGTCTATGTACGACGGGGTGTGCCCACCACTCTCGAAGACTATGAGCTTCGGCATAATGTGGATCGTGCTGCTTTTGTGTTCAGGCATCTGTAAGCCCAGGGTTTTACGGAAATAAAAGACATTTATCCGGCAATAGTGCGTTTTAGCAACGATCGGCTTTCTTTCTTAGGATTGCGCGGCTTTTTATACTTTAACCGCACTGGCCGTCTTTGAAGCAATCTACCTGCAATAGTCGTTGTCGTGTTTCCTGATATTTCCACTTTCAAGTTGGGCGTACGCAAGCACTAATCCCTTTGTTACTCTTCCCTTAACTCGATTTCTTCCGAAACATCACTATGGTCACACATTATTTAGTGCATTTGCTTTATTTAAGAATACACCTCATGCGTCATGTTGACATTTAATGCAGACGTGCTGAACGAGGCTCCAAATACATATATCCTAAATAATGGTAGACATTATATCGTACGAATAGAAATTGATCTCTGCAATAAAAAA
Organism: Glossina morsitans morsitans; assembly: GCA_001077435.1. Classification (NCBI taxonomy): domain Eukaryota; kingdom Metazoa; phylum Arthropoda; class Insecta; order Diptera; family Glossinidae; genus Glossina; species Glossina morsitans. Next base: position 96,186 of record CCAG010013393.1, on the reverse strand, counting down.
ATATTTCACCTCTTGGTAGTATTCTATTCATTGGACAGAACATTGAGCTCCTATCCTAGAACCTAGAGTGATCATATCTCATCGATCGATAAGCCGATGCTTAAGTACCCGATTAGCTTGTTATACTCTATCCCGGCATTATCAACAAATCTACAAATGTACTCAAGAGTAGGCTACAGAAACTATTATTAAACGACAGATAGCATCGGCTCCGACCAGCAGTGAAATCGTCTGATTGCCTTATAGAATTCTGCATAAAGAAGAAAATCACCTCGAACCAGACGATTAACATATGCCTATAAACACATCAGTATTCAGCATCAAGTACAAATTTGATAGCTTGGTACATCTCATCTCAGCCCTGTTTTAGAGGATTGCGTACTTTCGTTATTGCAAATGACGAGAGTTAACTGAGACAAGTGCTCAAGAAAAAGTGTGCAAGAAAAATTTCACAATATTAAGTCTCAGATGAGGTGTCACACTGAAAGCCTGTCATACCTAGTAACGCATGAGAAACGCCTGGAAACAAAAAACCAATGGGGCAATACTGTATTTATGAATAGTTGGCACGAAGTAATCCGGACGCCGGAGCTACATTTGAGTGCAGACCAGGAGAAGCGCAATAGTCAAGTATGATTTCAACTTTATATGTAACTGTAACCCCAACATATGGAGATGATGCTTTCCATCCACTGGCACTTCATTTATCTTCCTCTTAACCATTGCTACCGGTTTTGATTAATCGGAAATAGTTAATATTTCGCTATTAAAAGATTTCGTTGTTTGTAATATTTCATTCACAAGCCTTTGTCACTTTCCTGACTGGGCATTTTGCACTCTTAGCCCGCAAGTCATCATTCCTAAATCGGCTTAAAATCCCTGCTTCGTATTGTATGGGTATTTATTGTGTGCTTATTGATTGACGTCAAATATGTAGGTGACAATGATTCTTTTGTTCTACTCTACTACCATAAATTTGCTTACCAACGATGAGACATATGTCCGTATAAACGATAACATACGACACTCTCTACATTTCCCTTTTTCAATAATTTTTTGCGCATTCGTTCTATCAAGTCAACAAGCCCATTCAGTTAAATCATATGACTTTGGATAGCGAAGACACGTACCCATTACTTTAATCGCTTAAATTAAAATATCCATAAATAAGTAATTATCTCACTGGTAAACGAGACAGTGTTTCTCGCAAGTAGAATTGCATCCAGATATTTAGAAAAATAATTCTCGAACAGTAGATAAACTTTCCTATTAACTTATGTTATGTCCGTAGCAATTTATTTATACAAGCTACTAACAATGTTTACGATTAATTAGTGATTCTGTTTAGACTTAATTTATATTTAATTTATTTAATTTGTATTTCATTTTATCCTGATTCTTAGATTTTGTATTGTAAGGAAGAGTTTTGCTTTCTCACTAATAACAAATAGGTCCGCATAATTGTGCGGACGAAATATCCCTCATCCGTAACCAAGTAAATTCCAAAAGCAGTTGGTCTGTTTGTCCGATTCGTCCGTTAAGTCAAACGTGAAAGTATAGGTACCTCTCTATTGACCATCTTCTTAGCGTAAGTGTGTAATAAAGATGTGTAAAATATCTTCCCTTCCCTGTATTCATATTTTCCTCTACACTATAAATATTGAAAATAGCATTAATGAACGTGACTCAACCCTGATTCTTTATTCCTTCTTCAACTTTGGGGTCTTTAGCCAATATGCCGGTTTCTTTCGACCACATCTTATGATAGAAGCCACTCAGTTCCATCGATTGTCATCTTAGGTCCACTTGAAGAAATGGTAAATAATTCCGTAGGTATTGTGTCGTGAGTTATGGGAAACTGCGATTATAAAATCAAGTGGCGTTGCTGTCGATCCGCAGCTATTCAATAAAACGGGCGAACTTTTTGTCATTCTTCCTCGGAGCGCTTTTTTGTTTCTGAGCTTAATTGCGTGCACGTTGACTGACATCGGGATAAAGTACATTCGACGAAGAGCATTAGCATAAGCATTTTTAAATTTAATGTCTTGCAAGAAAGAAATATTTCATCTTTCACTGTCCTATGCCCTCCTTGTGTGTTTGAAGCCCTGTCGAGTAGGAAATTGAAGCTGGATGGCGCTTTTAAAAAGGAGTTCATCTCTCGGAAAGTAAGTAGATTAAGCTACAAAACTTTTTTAAAAAGCTATCAAAATCTGTCCCATCTCTTAGTCCTGCAATACTGTATGAAAATGTGAATGCAACATAAAACTTGTTGCAAGCTTCCCACTGAAACTCATTCACGATGATATCGCGTCACTTTTTTCTTTCATTAAACTTTCTTTCATTTCATTCTTTCAAGAGGATCGAAGAAGTTGCCTCCCTTTCGATATTCTCACTGCTGGAGCATGAGTTTTTGTTCGGCTTTCCCCGTCCTATGTACACAATTTAATGATTTTTATTATTTATTTTCCATAGAAGAGTAAAGTAGTTAGGTGCATATGTGAAATTATTCTTGCTTCACTCACTTAATTGGAATGGCTGGTTACTTGTTTCGTCTTGCGGCGAATCTTTAATGCTGTGTGGGTCGTTTTTTTTTTTTTTGCATCTACATTACGTGCTTGTAGGCACATCTACGCCCACTTTTTTACAGCATTCGCAAATGGCTTCCATAAATGTAAATGTGTTAATTCTATTTCTGTTATCTATTTACTAAATTCAATTTGCATTTCATTTTATTCAATTTGCTAGGTATTGGGCTAACTTTCCCCTTAAGTCTTAACTGTGGATTTGATATTTTCCATTCTTGTCGATTTCATTGAAATATTGTAGAATAGAAATTTATTTTTATTCCCTATATGTATTCGGTTCAGTCAAGAATGGAATGCCATGGTTACTTGTTTCGTCTTGCGGCGAATCTTTAATGCTGTGTGGGTCGTATTTTTTTTTAAAATGTTCTTTTCATATTTGTTGCTTAGTAGCCAGGGTTAGCTTAGGTAATTTAGCTCAAGTTTCAAACAACTAGCGCGATAACCGTATCAGGAGAGCCAGTGGAAACGATTTCCCCTTCCCAGTCTAGGGTTTTGATTTAGCTCATAGGTGAAGTGATTGCGACTATGTTTCCCATACGACGGTGAATTGACAAAACTGGGCTGCATCGCTGTGAAACCTCGTCAAACACGCGCCTCACTTTACTATGTTTATTGCATTGTAAGCAAACGAAGCACACATCAAAGACGTACCTTCTTATGTTCCCAAATTTAATCAATTTGCGAAATGCCTACTACATCTCCCAGCTTGTGATCTTACAGTCGGTGGTCATTTCACACCGTTTTGAACAGTTTTATCATCACTACTGACGTAAATAATTAATTTGGTTAACCAATGCCATGTCCGTGTTGGCAGCTCGTACAGCCTCATTTAACCTTTGCCGCCTAATTTTTCATTGGTAATGGCGAACAAGCAATTCTCCCAGAGTAGAAGTGTCTAGCTACCCTTTGATGTGACTTTTCAAGTGAAAGTAATACGTCAGGTAGCGGTGATCAAATGTTTCCATGTTTATAAATTCACTTAGCGCGGCCACCGTTGATGGCTGTCACACAAATGCTAGAGAATATAGCGTTTTCACACTTTCAGCTTAAAATTTAGTTTCGATCATGAAAGTTTTTTTCAGAAAACCTCTCACATATATATATATTAAATCGGATAGTCTCTCAATACTCTTTTAATATTTTCATAAGTGTTATGAGAATCCTGTTCGAGAAGCAGAGGTACAGACAAAGAGATGGTGTGATGGAGAGGGATAGGGAGAGAGAGAGGGAGAGAATGAACGTGACACCAATAGTTTCATCGGGCCTTGTTGTGTGTTCGCATTTGTAGCGAGTGGTAAAATAGCTATGAATGGCTTTATAGAATTTATCTCACATATGAAAGAAACGGATTTGAAGAAATTTTCATTGAGATTTTCAGTATCGCAGATGTTGCCAAAGCTTGCGATTTCTGCTGCTCTCAAACTTTTAAGGTTAATTAAAATTTAATTTCAATGAAATCCTAATATTTTACTAATTAGATATTACGCTTTCATGGCATGCCATCAACAAACTATTAGTCATGCATTACGTTCTAGGCCAGCAATATGTTACGGTAAACTAAACGACATTCAATGGCACCGAAACTGAAATCTTCCTAAAAATACTTTCGTTGAGAGTTTCGCAGGTTTCCTTTCAAGTACTTAACTTCCGTCGTCATTGTCGGACTAAATATTATAGCAGTGCTATGAGTATAAAAGTTTTCTTTATCTCAAAAAGGGCAAAAATAATAAATTTAAGAAATATATAGAAAAATCCGATATAAAATATTCTTGGTTAACGCAAACATGAAAGGAGAAAGCAACCAACAAAATTTAGTTTTAAGAAAATTTCTTCATTTCTTCTATTTACGTACACACATACATATATATATATATGAATATATTTGTATGTATTTATATATGTATATATGGGTGGATGTGTGTGTGTGTGTATATGCATGTGTTGAAGTCTCGAAAAATGGACTATTGGTCACACTTGTATATAAGAGTAATTAAATTGTTTGAAAACTTAAAAAAAGGAAGAAACAAATGAAATGAACAAAAACCCGACCAAGAAAGAACAACATAAGCAAAGCATGGCAACCACCATAATTGAGTATATTCTTTCTTACATTGAACATTGAACATTTCTGAAACACTACAATAGTTGTGTTATTTTAAAACTTTATTATTGTATTCCAGCACTAAGACGAAGTTATATATGAACGCGCACACTGTCGGAACGACAAAGCAGTTGTTAGATGATTGACCCGCTTTCTCAGATTGGGTCTTTCATTTTTCACCCGACAACGTATATATAGACATCCCTGATCAGTCGAATCAATTCGAATCAATCATTTTGTCTCTCTGCCTGCTGTTGGATGCGCACACGTTCACACAAATTTCGATGAAAAACTTGATTAAGTGGTGATCATAAAAAAAAAAAATTAAAAAATTTTTATCACCCGCTAACAAATACATCCACAATAGGCAAAAAGTTGCAATCTTTTATCTATAAGTTATGGAAATTTGCAAAACCATTTCTCTGGGGATCTGAAGATTCACATAATTCTCTCGAGTAACTGTCAAAGATTTGCTACAAGCCATATATAAATTGCGCATTTCTTTCAATTAAATTTTTATCATTTCATTATATCGCCTTACATGTAATCTAATGCATTTAATTAACTCCAGCATGGTAAAGCCAAATAACCAGTTGGCATCACTTGGCTGGAAAACTCTCTTCACATTTATGTTCTAATAACTTTAAAGGTTTATGGATAGTGCGTCATGTTGGGACCACTATTTTTATTCCGTGCTGGAACTATATCGATGCCAACTTGGAAATATCAGTTCATTTTTTGATACTTCATAGCCTTGTTTACGCAGTAACAACGATTGCTTCTTCCTTCAGGAGCAAATGCTTTCTTTAAATTACACATTAGCACTTAAAGTAAGCAAACGCTACAACGTTATGGGACAAAGGCCTTCATTACTAGTTATTAATTCAAATTAACGCAACAATAACATATTCCACTCGACTTAATCTGAAAGAAACTTTATCATTAGTTGTCGTCCATAGGAAATGTTGTAGACACTTGAACAAATCGTTAACAAAAAGGACAGTTAATAAGTTAGGTTAAGTATTCTTGCCTTCATGGTCTAGGGCTTTTCTTTTTTTTCTTCTTTTGCTTTTTTGTTTTCATTTTCGTGATTTCTTTTCTTCTCTTCAGCATTTATTATAATCTGAATAATATACAAAGTTACAATATATGCAACATAATTGGTTGTCGGTAAGCTGTCAATGACTTTTACGTGACAGAAGTAGTGATAGCTAAAAAAACACAAAAAAAAAAAAAAATAAATAAATAAAAAAGAAAAGAAAAGAGCCCGAAAAGGTTGCGAGGTTTTCTTTTCTCTTTTCTTCTTGAACTTTAGCTTTACAGATAAGACAAAAGTGACCATTAACATTCACTCTTCTTAACCATCCTTGCTTTTGTTTTTTTTTTTTTTGCAACAAGTTCATCATTTTTATACCCACTCCAGGATGACATGGGTTAAGATAACTTTCCTGTTCTAGATATTCACCTCATTCATCTGATACGCTATACATATTCTTCATTAGTACGAACTGTATTCAGCTTATTAAGTCATGCTTGTTCGGTTGTCCATCCATTCGCCCTTTTGTACTTTCTATCAACACAAATTTTTTTGTCTACAACTATACCCTATAAGTAAGTCCACAGACGCGTTATACGAGGGTCTTAGATGAGAGGCATCAGAAATTCACTTATTTAGTTATTCCTATGAAGAACTCTTCAAATTTATGATTTCATTTCAAATTTTCCTCTTCTCTTGCTGTTCGCCCTTTGTTGTTTGCAGCCTTAAGTGTACAGAGCATTAATCTTTTTTCTTTCTTCATAATCAATTTTTCTTTTTTGTTGTTTCTTCTAACATTGACATCACCAGTGTACGAGGCAAGATGAGTGCATTTAAGCAAAGTTGCAGCAATTCCCACTGTTTATATTTGGGAAAGTATGGAAGGGTTGATAATTATTTCTATGCTTATGAATATATTCATAGGGCATATCCTATTTTTCATAAAGAATTCAATAAAAACATAAAAAAATTTACATAAAAATGAAGAAAAATATTTAGGAAAAAAGTAAAGAAAGCAAACGTTCATTAAACCGTGCCAAATGAAAAGTTCGCAGAACAGATTGATACATATATATATATATATATATATATATATATATATATATATATATATATATATATATATATATATATATATATATATATATATATATATATATGTATATATATCCACACATATCTTTCTAAATGTTCGCGAGTAGATACGAAAAAGACCGCAGAGATCTGTTCAGTAAAAGTCTATGCTCTTACTATTCGCTGCTTATGTGTTACATTTTAACGGCCGACTTAAAATCGCTTTTCATTCCGTACGACTTCAAAAAATGTGATTTCTATTTTTCACTTCTGCATCTTGTTGAATCGAAAAGCATTGAATGGCGCTCTTCTTCTTTCACTTTTTTATAAACTTAAAGACAATCAGTGAACAGAACATCTTTTTAGTCAAACTGAGGCCACACCTACAGCGCAGACCTTTGCATCGATTTTGACTACTTCCACTATTTTGAAGGTCTTTAAGAGCATATGATAAGCGTGCTCGACTTAAATCTGATCATCGTAATTGTCGTAAAAGTCGTTTATCTTTTCTTTCTCCAAATCGTTTTTAATAAGAACTTTATAAGTAGTTGCATCGATCTTTCTCATAGCTCTCTCATATTCGATTTCTTTTTCGAAATATGAAATTGAAAACGTTCCTAGCATGTCTGGCATTATCTATCTATCGTCCGTAACTTCTCTATGAATAAAATTTCTATAAATAATTTCTTTAGTAATTACACGTAGTACACGTGCTTTCGTAATTTAACCAAACTTTCGTTGTCACAACAACACTCGTCGACCAGCGAATATATCTCCATCGGAGTTGTTGAGTTTTTGTACAATTGCTCTTTTTATATATTCACTACGACAAAGGTGCAAATACGCACAGCTTGGTAGCCGGCAACAACATATTTTATTAAAACTACCAAAGAATATATGGATCGAAGTGCTTCTCTTTGGAGTAAACAACCATTACAAAAGTTGAAGCATTTTTTGGAAAATACCAAGCCACGATGGCATGTAAGCGGTGACGATAAGTTCAAGAATTTAAATTTTAACTATCAACTAAAGTTAAGCGCCGAGTCCAACTTTTTTGATAGATAGAATTCCGGTCTCCAAATTTTCAATTTAATGAAAGAGTATCAAGTTATTCTTAAAGTGGGTCGTAGTAAGCGGGGTCGGATAGAAGTCAACTTATCAGATGTTTTAGACTTCAAAATAATCAAATTACACACAAGGTACGTTCCAAGCTGAAAACTATTTTTTCGAAACAAAATCAAAACTTAGCATTCCCGCAAAGTTTATTTATTCTATGCAAAAAAGCTTCCATCAAATTTTATTCATTAATGTGGGCCCGAAAGAAGCCTAGAGAAAAAATGATTTAGGACGTCGGCACAATCCGCATCCTTTTATCCGCGCAATCAGGCGAATATAGCGAAGGTGCGTTGTGCCTTGATGATGTGGTTCGCATAATGAACCCTACGCAAATTTTGGCTATCAGTCAGTTTGCGCGGGACAAAGTGTGCATTCACCTTTTACCACCTATTACCACATATTATCTACAAGAACATGAATAGCGCAACAGATATCGACATTTTTATGTGTTTATGTGTCATCCTGTCTGTGACTAGACTGCGTGTGGAAACCCACATTACGATATCAAAATTTTTCGCCGATGAACAAATTTGACGGTGAATTTTTATTTTGTCAATGTCCTCCTAAGCTTAATTCAGCTTATACTGAACAACATCCCAGACATGTCACACGTCACAATGTTACAAGTTATAAGTAGACGTCAAATTGACTTTTGCGACTTATTGTAACTTTTTGCTATTCTGAGATCTAATTGCAAGTTTGAAGACTTCTCACAAGCGATCACAAATGTATGCCTAACTTCTTTCTATTGCAACATGTTGTGGTACAAAACAGCCCAGAATAAAATTAAAGCGAAAAATACCAAAAGAATGGAGAAAAAATAATTTTCGGTATTTTTTATTATGATTTCGCGAAACATAACCTAACTTTATAAAATTGCTAATCAGTTCCATTAGATTAGATAGCGGGTGATTCTTAAAAGGTGTAAGGGACATAGAGCCTGTTTTATCTTGAAGATTTACTGATCAAGTAATCTGTTAAATCCGCGCTAACGATTTGGAATCATATGAGAATCAGATCTCTGCCTTTTTGGCAGAGTAACTGAATTCTGAACTGATTTCGGTAATTGATTTCGCTTTCCAATAGCGCTCATTGAAGGGAAGCGCGTATTGATTTTTCTTTGGTTAAAGGAAAACATGTTTACTTCTATACGTTCACGTGTGTATTTCTAGATTTTTCGAAAAATGTTAAAAGTTGTATTATCCGGAAATCAAATATAAACAATTTTCCATCAATTTGTTCGGGTTTTTTTTTGTTTGTTTTTTGACACTGTTTGGTGGCTTTGATAACTAAACAATCGGTGTTTTATCACAAAATTTATATTGGGGAACGGCAGAATACTAAAATTGATGCAAAGTCCCACAAAAGCTATGGCGAGAGAAAGCAGTCACAAACTCTTACGACTAGTGATTTATCACAAAAAAAAAAACCGTACTACGTCTGTGTCGGTTTGAGCTCGAAATTACCAACAAGTCGTATACAAATGGAAGCGTATGTGGATATGGTTTTTAGATTGTGCTATAAAATGCTGCGACATGGTCTAAAAATATAATTTGAATATATATAAGGCCTATGATCGATTGCATGGACTTTCGCTTATGTTGCATTCGATTATCATATAGATTGCACTATCGAATGCTAATCGAATTCACCTCAAATCATATGTGACGAACTTTTCAAACTCAGATAGCGTCAGTAGAGAGTAGCTCTATACTGTAGAGCAGGTGGTATAACGTGTAATAAGTTTGTGTAGTTGTGTGTAATGCCTAGAAAAAAATTTACCTTTTACGGTACCGATCAATTCAGAATAATTTGCCAAACCAATTTAAGCCTGTCTGCCCGTGTGTCTGTTCAAATATTTTCATTTTCAACTTGTGGGTTCTGATCTGTAGATCGCAATTGAGATATTTTGAGAAATGCTAACACAATTTGATATACTGACTTTTTTCGACTCGAATCCGAATTGTATTGAAAGCCAATTGAATCGGACGAATTTTTCTACCGCTCTCCATATGAGGGCACATTTTGAAAAAGTCTCTTTATGAGCAAAGGTTTGCACTTTCCAAAATTCCGCGACCACAATCGCTGAGTAATGGTACGTCTACCGCCGCAAAATGAATTGATATGAAAAGTATAGATCTGGCTGGGCAATTTTTCGTACACCCTTCCATGCAATCGTGGCTGGGAGGGTGACAAGATATAACTTTTAGTGCTGTATGCACGAAAATAAATGAACAATTAGATCAGAGCTGGAGTTGGCGGCGGTTAATGGTCGGCCTTGCCCGACTACCGACTATAATGTTTTTACTCGTTCGTTTCGATGCTTTGAAACACATCGGTTTTGTGGTATGACCGGAAAAACGCCAGAAGTTTATAGAATTCAATGATGCATTAGTATTTTTATGATGTTACTTAAATGGTTTTGGCAAACAGAAAATTACCAGAATAGCAGCCAGCTATGCTCCAAATGCTTGCTTGAATGTGACCATATTGTCCATTTCGGTTATCTTTGATATCCATGTCGTTTGCAAATACCTCTAATATCAGTAAATTTTATGATGCCAATAAATCTTAAGTGCCGCCTATACAGTATTTATATAGGCAAATATATTATGCTTTGTACATGTATATGTATATGTACGTATGTATATACGATAAAATACTTTTCCGAAAGTTGTACGCGATAACATAAAAGAAAACAAGAAAGAGAGAAGTTTTAAAAGCGTTACTTTACTACTACAACCTTCGTCTAATTAAATGTTTACATGTGTTTAACTTGTTCTGCGTAACTAGATGCGTGTACACTAAGGAATAAATGGCGCATATGGGCTTGTAAGCTTGTGCTTCCGTGTTCACAAATACAAGCAACAAGCATGTGCATGCACAAACTAGCTGGTTTGCAATAAATGTTAAAGCATTCCTCAATTAAATGGACAAAGAAAAAAGAAAAAAGAAAAAGTTAAGGGCACAATAAGTGCCGTAAAAACGGTAACATTTGTTTTTGGATTATATTCGAAACGTAAACATACAACATACGCAAGAACAATGCTGCTGCTTAGGCTTAACAACTGTTCGTTGTTTCTATTTGAACTACACGTTCATAGATTATTATCTGTGTTATTATGTGTGTTAACAAGCAAGCGATTTTTATCGATACCACCTTGAATTGATCACACAATGACGCAATCATTTGTTAGGATTGAAAGACAATTTAAAACAAAAAGACGCAAATAAGTCGTCGTCGTCTTTTGTCTTTCCACAAAAGTTTTCAAGTGGCCTTCCAAGTCACATACTATCCTATTCCTTCTGTCGTAAAATCATGCAAAAAAAAAAAAAAAAATTACAAAATTTGTTAGAAAAACTAGAGAGAAACATGTACAAATGAAGCTTAACTCGTCTACATCCATCTAGCGAAAAAGATGCGAAAATTTCAGAATATATGGAAAAGTTTAAAGGGTAAAAGGAGTTTTACATGAAATGTAAAAAAAAAAAATATGTTCATTTGAAAGTTTTGTGAGGTGAGGTGGAGGGAAAGGATTAGACGTCCTCCTGTTCACTGTAAGACATACTTTCGCAGCGTACGTGCACATACATAGCAGTCTCCTGCAGTCTATTGTTACTAATTACGTTCGTAACAGATTAGGAATAGGAATAGATGATTCCGTGATGGCTTTGCAATTTAAGTTAAAGGAAAATCTGGTCGAACAGCACTGGGCATAACAACGAATTACACATTTCTCCATTTTGGAAATTAAGATTTGTATGACATCCTTACAAATTCATTTATGTCTAATCTAAACGAAGCTTGCAAGTTTATGTAAGAAAGTTCTTAGCCAACTCTTTTAATCGACCGGAGAGCGTACAGGAGCATTACATAATGTAAGCTAAACGCCTTTCAGCCCATTCAGAGTTGAATTGCAAACTTGTCGATATGTCAGCTCAAGCGTTAGCGATGACGGGACAGTACAGTAAGTTGAAACAAACTACGTATACAGTGATAAACGCAAAGTTTGGACTTTTTCTTTTAAATTCAAGTCTTAAACACCGATTTTTAAGGGCTTTTCCACGCTCTATCTTTTTCTAATCTCTGCATCTTTAAGAAAATCCAAGAAAGCTTTTCAATAAGCGTTTCAATTTGTTTAAGAAGAATGTATCCTTGCTCGGGTAATGCCTACTCACCGGATTATCTCAAATGAGCATATGCTTAAAGGGTGATATTTCAGCTTAAATTTTTTCCGCAGATAGTTTTCTAATTCATTGAGACATGAGCGAAATATCTGAAGAAATACGCTATGAGATGCTTTTTTACTCCAAAATGGGTTAGATATGCCGAAAAATTTGTGAGATGTACGGTGGGAATGCTGTGAGCGAAAGAAGGACCCAGGAGTGATTCCATTCCGGAAATTTCGATGTCAAAGATGCACTTCGCAGTCATTGAAAAAGTCGATGAAATTTTACAACTGGTTGTGCAGGACCGGGACGCAAGCTGTCAAGAAATACGGGAAGCAGCAAACATCAAGCGCGCGACAATTTGGAATCGTTCGACGAGAGCAGGCTACAAAAGGAAGCTCAAAACCGTGGAAAAAGCCGCGGCGACTTCTCATTATAAACTAATATAGTGGAACAGGTATCTTATTGTAACCGACAACCAATTTGATCCTAATTCTAAAGTACCCATATAGTCCGTAATTAGAAGGATGTGTTTTAGCGATTTAACGATTTTCCAAATTTATTTTTTTTTTTTTTTTTTTTCAATTGATGTCATTAGTATTCATGTCAATGCGCACTCGTGATCTATACTTTCGTGATTTAATCCAATTAACATTTAATGTTATGGAAGGAAGGGAAAGGGAAAAGGAAAAAGAAGGGAAGATATTCGACGCGATTTGTGTGCAGAATCTCATACTGTATTTGCTGCTTCGATCTCACTTTTCACTTTTAAAGGAAGAACAAGATTTAGAACTGATTTTAGATGTGCACCACCTTTGAAATGGATGTGATGCTGTCAATAAAGTCTAACATGACTAATTTCTCTTTTTGGCTTTGAAGCAGCAGTTGTAATGATTCAAACGACTTATGTAAGTTGTGAACTACTGACAAAAATCTATTAAAATTTTCCAATTTTGTCGCCATAACGTATGTAGAACTTAACTAAGCGAAAATTAAATAAGGAAGTTTTCAGTTTTGTGTCTCAATTTCTTTGCAAGATAAATACGATTAGATAGGCTTACAAGAATCTTAGATGAGGATAAGGATGCCCTCACTTTTTACGTTGATTGCAAAGCATGTTATCAACAGAACGAGAAGGTTGGTAAACTTTCATGCTTTGGCGGTCAGTACGAGACTGCCATCAATACACGCAAATATATATTGAATTCATGTACAATAGGATAGGTCAGGGTTGTATTGTACATCTAAGGCAGTTCAACCACTTGCAACTTCCAGCATGCGCTGAGTTGATGATTATTCTCAGGTTTTTTCTGTCTTCTTATTTTCATTTTTTCATTTTTTCAATTTTTTTTTTGTGCTTTTCCTTCTTTGTAGCAAAGCTCAAGCGTTCATTACAAGTTTATAAAATTTTAATATATATTCTAAGAGTTGAAGAATGCCGAAGAACTTGGCCAAACTTTCTTTATTTTAATACTTTTTTTTTCTTTTTTTTTTTAATATGATTCACTTTCCCTTCACCTACATATTCGAATTGCAATCTATTACTTAGTATATGTCGATCCAAAATACAAAAAAAAAAAGAAAAGAAAATAAGAAAAATAAATAAATAACAGGCAGACTTGCAACTCTAGATTAATTTTCTGTTTTGTAAAATATTTTCAATTCGAGAAAAAGTTTTTCTTTTCTTAAAATATTCTATTCATTCGAATAACGCAATGGAAACTTTGTTTTTGTTCAAAACAAAATACTAAGCGAAAAAAAAAAAAACTTATTAAAACTACGTAACTACTGAAACAAGCCTACACACCCATATGTATATGCAGGCAGTCAGGGAAGCAGGTCGTCATCTATCATATGTATATACACATATATGCATATATACATATATTGTATTTGACCGTAGCAATTAAATCGTAATCAAAATTGTTTTCCTTCCCTTCATTCCCAAGCTTATATTTGTGCTCTTTGGCCGAAATTTACTGCAAACATCAAAAGTCTACATAAATAAAGTGCTTAAGCTGACACAATACCATTCATTCATTTGCCAAGTTTGAGAAAACTCCTAAATAAATCTTGGCAGAGGCACTTTGATTGCGTTTAGTGTCCTGTTACTGTCACCATAATACGACAACAATAGCTTTGTATTTGTGTTGAGCTGTATATATAAATCATACTGCCTCATAAATATTCCTGTGTTTGTGTGTATGCATATGCATGTGTGTGTGTGTGTGTGTGTGTGTGTGTATTAACTGGATCTTCAATGGTTACATGTATATGCGTTTGACACTTTGTTCTCATATCTAGGTAGTTAGTTGCATATATTTTTTGTCGTTTTTTTTTTTTTTTTTTTTTCTATTATCAAAAGAAACCAGAGAAATACACATCGGCGCTTGAAGAGCGAGTGGATATGTATACGTTATTGGAGCAAAATTTTATATCTTGATGTGCCGTAAGCTAAGAAAGTCCTAATTACCACCCAAACAATGCATTTATTTTATATTAAGACAAAGAGATACATATATAAGAAGAGAAATGATAAGAAAGAGAAAGGGAAACAGGAGCGAATTAGAGATGCAGTTATTGTGACTCGAGAGTCTAGGGAGGAATTGATAAACATGGCAGAGCCAGAGATAGCAATAGAAATGAAGATAGAGATAGAGATAGCGAGAGAAAAAGAGAAAGAGAATGAGATATAGATAGCGATATAGATAGAGACAGGGACAGAGATAGAAATAGGGCTAAAAATAGAGATAGTGATAGAGGTAGACAGAAATAGATGTGGATATAGAGATCAAATTAAATGAAAAACTTAAGCTTACAAGATCGAAAATTATTATAAATTTTATTCTGTCAGATAGGGGAGACTTTATTTTGGCGATTGATTGATTGATCTGATTGTTACCGTTTTCTCTTCTTTCGTCTTTGAATGCTCGCAAAATATAGGAAATTCTTCAGCTATCAATACCTAGATTATTATCAACCCATCCAAACTTAGGAAGGATATTATTTTCGATTTTTTTTCGATTTTATAGTTACGCTTCCATTAGTTGATACGATTGTATCCTAACAGGCTTTATAGTCTTATTAGTGCAACAATTTGTGATCGATGGTATGTTTAATTAATTACTCGATCGTTTTTCCATCATTTACTTAAATCTAAGATTGTTTGTCATAGTATTATGTTACCATGCATGCATATATACATACATCTTTTATTTAATAGAAGTGTTTCTTAAAGTGTTTCATTACACTACCACTAGTTATAGCATTGCCTGCTATAAGAAAAGTGCAATGAAGTATGTTCCCTATTAACGTAAAAACTCTGCTCATCACATCCGTTAAATATTTTGGTGGCAATACATTGAAGTTTTCTTCAACTAAATTTTGTATTCGTAAAGTATGTTTAATACCCTGCAATGCAATGCAATGTATTGCATATATGTAGAAATACTCGATCATTTGGCCGTCGAACATCCGCTGTCGTAAGTCTCAACGTTGCGGGGCCCGCAATATAGAACTGAAATTTGTTTCGCACGTCCTAGGGTGTCGTCCAATCGTTAGGCATGAAAACGAACATGACATAGCCGCAACAGCGAAATACGAAGTAATGTTAAAATATCGATATGTACAAAATAAACTCTACGGTGTTCGATATTAATTTGAAGGGGCGCATATATGTAATTGAAAATTCATTGAGAGAAAATAATTCATATACCAATTATAGGGAATATATTGCATTTGCCAGATGCTTGCAACGCGTAGATCATCTTCAACAAGCTTCAGCTTGCAACAAGCACACTGGGACGCACAGTATTGCATTACGTGAAACACAATGAGATTTGATTGCTGTTTTAAGTGTGGGAATTAAATTTTCATTCATTGCAATGCATCAATGTGTTCAACTTTAATTCCCAGGCTTAAAAAGGCAAACAAAAAAAAAACCTCATTGCCTCTAATGCCTCTGATAATTGCGTAGAACTTTAATCTGAAAATTGCTTCTTCTTCTCGATCGATCATTGCTGATAACAATCAAATCAAGGCTTTTTAAGTGATAAGGCTTCCAAAAATTTCTAAATAGAAATTTATCATTGAACAATTATTCAATTGCTCAATCTGAAATGGTAGGAGTCATGTGTGTGTCAGGATATACTCAATATATTCTTTGCTGTACTTATATCTCTAATTTTTCAAAAAGTCAGAAAAAGGTAAATAGACCGATAGACGGACACAATCAAATTAAATGAGAATCCTATGTTGAGTACGAATATATGTGACGTGCTTTAAGAGATTTCTGATGTACATTTCTATAAGTTGCATAGTTGGGTGGTTACCTTTAGATAACTGCCGGGTTCTTTTTAATTCGAATGATTTGCTTGTTTTCTTGTATTTCTAATAATGTCTAAGCATCTTTTGTGAAATAATTAAGAGCATCTGTGCATTTGCGAGAGATAAAACCTTTAAAATGATGAAAATTCAGAAATAAATGTTTGCCTCTTATGGGCACGTATTTCGAGGTAATGAATAACAATTGCTACGCTAACCTTATTTAACGGAAATATCTATTTGCGTTTGATATGCATGTGTGTATGCGTACGCGTATGCGTTTGTGTAATCGCGCTTGTGTAATCGCGCTTGTGTAATAATAATAATACGTATGTATATGTATCAAAGTTAACCATGCAGGTTAGTACAAAATCCATGCATCCACACACGTATCATACATTGACTCGTACTTCCGAAGAGTTTTACACATTTTGAAAATTGTGTATTTTATAAAATTTAAATCCCTTGATTAATCTGTGTGATGCACTGTAAAGACCATGGAGCGTGGAGCCAAGCAAATATTTACACTTTACTATGCACACACATACATACATACATACATATATATATATATATATACATACATATATATATATATATATATATATATATATATATACATACGTACACACACACACACACACACACAAGTATATGTGTATACATATATAGATAGTGTTACTTATATAATGACACAAAGGCGAAGCATAAAGTTTAATAAAGTTGTCGGTAAGCTTTAACTAATAAGTTGTCTCAAAACTGAAGGCCATCGCGCTGAGAATACAGAATAAAGTCCAGCATAGTATACGTCTATATAAGTGTATGCGTATATATTTCACCACAGCTTCGAATGAGAGAATGTATGAAAATTTGTTAAATATTCTCTTGGTGTAGCACTGGGGAAAAATATGTTAAAGTTCTAGTGAGCAAATGTAAGTGCGATTGTATGTATATATATTAATATATATATATATATATATATATATATACGCGTGCATATTATATGCGTGGCGACGTCTGTAAGTGTATTTACACGAGTGTCTGTTACGTGCTGGGATATATGGTCATGCATAAATAAAATTATATTCAACAAGACGAGCGCTTTTCTTACTTTTTATGGCGAACAGAATAAGAAAAAAAAAAAAAAAAACGCTAGTATGAAAAATAAGAAAAAAGAAAACCAGGACAAAACCGAAAAATCGTATAAAAACCATATTTGCTAACGAAGGCAAACAATACGTAAAAAAAAAAAAAAATATGAAAGAAATATGGAACGTTAATAAACACCAAAACAATACTAGATGACGATGCTGTTACGCAGCAAAGAGCAAGAGGAGCATGGGTTAAAAAAAATATATATATAAATAAAATAAAACTGTAGCAACAACTTCATTTTTCAAGGGATTAAACATTTTTGAAAATGAATAGCGGAACGAGCTTAAGACGGAGTAAACTGGGTGTAACGAGGGATCTATTTTTGTCTTGTTTTTCTCTCTTTCTCTGTCTCTCTCTCTTTCTATCTCTCTCTCTCTCTCTATCTTTCTATTTTTCTTTCTGTGTTTTTTCCACTTTTTTGTGTTTTTTTTTTTTTCTTTTTTCTTTTGGTTAACGTGCGACACTTGTTTGCAACATACGACATTAAATGAAAGGAGAATCGTAAAAATCTTTTTCAAAGCACGTCCAAACTTTATGTTGCGCAAAACTTTGTTTGTTTATTGGATTTGGTCTTCTCCCTAGACGTTGTTGTTGGTTACTTTTTTTCTTCTACTTTTTTAGAGATTTATGCTTTCGCTTGATTACTTAATACACCTCAGCTGAAACGCGTTGAATTTAAATAAAACGAATGAATCTATTAATAATGCTAAGCAATATTGTGATAACAAACGCAAATATGTTGCATGTCTCTGCACAATAGTCAAAATGTAAATCACAAAAGGACATCAACCTATAGGTTATATCTAAAGTCCATAAACATTAAATTCGGGCGAAAAACTTCATCTGATTACTATCATTGGTGGATTGAGTAAACACTAACTCTAAGAGGATACTTGATGAGAACAAATGTTCGAACCATTTTTGATTTGACTCAACAAAATTTCAAATGATCGTTTGGCGAGCAAATGATCGTGTGCGAGGTAAGTGGAGATCTTGTTTGTGTATTTTTTATTACATATTAAGCAGCGGCAATCAGATCAACTTAAGACACTGTTTCCTATATGAAATGAAAAAAAAAAAAAAAAAAAAACATTAAGCTCTGAAACGATGAGATTTATTAGGGAGCTCCTTCAACATTATATTCTCTAAATATATTCGAGAGTTGAATGTTTAGACATATATTTCTGCGAACATACTCTCAACATATATTAAAAAAAAATATGATTCGTAAGCTGCTTGAACACTAAGAATATTGAGTTGAGATAACAAAAGAATATTAAGGATAAACTTAAGGCAAAATGTCAAAAAGTATGTTACTATCTTGTCATTTGGAAGAGAAATAAGTATCGTTTCATGATGTGAATCTTAAGTAAACTATTTATTGCTTCCTTTTTCCCAAGTGCACGCGTTCTTTTCTTTTTTTTTTCTTTTTCGTTTTCTTTTTCTTTTTCTCTTTAGATGTCTGCACTATACGTGCCAGCATAATGCTGATCAGGATGGTTTTTTATGTAAAATCAGACTTAAGTTAAAACTTGGCACGAAAAGTAATGCTTTGTTGCTCATCTTGAAATAGAGGCAGACCTTCGAATCTATTAGACATTAGACTTCGTCAGGCTTACCTCATGCAACAATGATCGTTCATATCGTTCACTAATGAATAAATCTACTTCTCAAATATATTTTTCTTTAATTTTTTTTTTGCTAACAGATTGAAGAGTCACTTTAGGCATTCATTAAGCATGGAACATGAATAACGTTTCCCTTACCACAGCTAACCGCATTTTCTTTTGCGTTGTATGTTCCGTGAGTTTCACGTTCACGTACTTTATGAAATTAATATTGTTATTGTGTTAAGTAAATAAATATTTTTTATTTCTTTTGTTGTAAAATGAGCATTGGAGCACAAATGTTTTTAATGTCTAGACCAGAAGCGAGCAACACTATGCCCAACATTAACTGCTTCATATTAAGATATTCAAATCGAATTTGTTTACTCGATGTATATTATATAGACCTCTAACTGGGCGAATTAAACTATCGGTTGCAAAGATACTTTATCATAGCGCATTATCTTGATTTGAATGGTAACGAAGTAATAGATGCGTAACAAAATGTTTTGTGTGCTTCGTAAGAGTAGAGATTTTCTCGCTAATCACCCGCATATTTTCGTTAAAATCCCCGCATCGTCGCGTTTAGTAATTTTACTCTACCAGTAACGAAGAGAGAAGCTTTTCCATTCCAGATCTTGTATAAAAGTGGAACGCTTGCACATAAATAAGTAATCGCATACCAAAGATATCAGCAACATCTGTAAGATAATTTGCTGGGACAACACTTAACTATTTCCTAAAATATAATCCAAAATGTACCGTAATAATTTAACATTATTTATAATGTAGTTAAACGGAATCTTTATTTTGAGCAGACTTTCGCATTAACGACGAACGTAAATGAAACAGAATAATTATCCTTAGATGTCCTTGTGTAAACCTTTAAGATACGTAACATGGACATTTTATTGTATATACATGTATAAAGCTGTATACAAAACATAATAATTTATACAAAGCACCGAGGATTTTTATTCGTTCAAGCGTTCGAATGGACTTAACTTTAGTGATTATAAATTCAAGCAGAGACATTTCGAAAGATATTTAAGTAAAATGTTTTTTATTTGCAAAATGTTTTTCCCTTTTGCGCTTAAGCATGCGATTACGTAACCCAAGACGCTATTTTGTCCTTATAACATTAGGAAAGAACTTTCTTCTATCACACTATCTGACTATTTGAATTGCTTGCCCACTTCTCTTGGAAAGAATGCTCTAACTTATTACATCAAACATTCAGTTGTTCTGGGCACTTCTTCGTGTTCTCCATTTTCTTTTTTTTTTTATTGGTTTTGCGCAGATTTGCAAATAGTGCTAATGCCGCAAATATAATTAATAGTTTTGCATATAAGGAACTACATATTCTGTCAAAAAAATACCAGGATTGTGAAATTCAATGAACATAATTTGGTGTGTGTGTTCAAGTTGATTTCTTATCCGCTTTTGTGTCTTTGCAAGGAGCCTTCTTTTTGTTTTCGTTAAAAGCTCATTTCTCACTTCTTCTATAATACCTAGGTTTGATCCTTTTTTGCTTGGATTCACCTCTGAAGTTCCATCGTAAAGTTAGCTTCCTGATGTGAAAGTCAAGCTCACAAGCTCAGGGCTTAATAGGTGTTATCATATGGAATTGTATTTTGCAAGAGCTTGCAATCAGATTAAACTCCTTCAAATAAATCTTTATTGCCTAATTCTCGTTGCTTTTAGCTCTTTTTTAAAAAAAAAATTGGGGAAGAAACCAAAAAAAATCAACTAATATGTCACATGACATGGTAGCATTTTTCGCTATCCTTCTCACTCATGAGCAATGAATTTCAACGGCACTACAAATTCGTTCATGTAGACAACATCTTAGTTGAAAGACTGACTGAGGAAAAAATGGCCCACCCATTACCATCCCCTATAGTTGAATGCTTTATATCCTTCATATATCCAAGATTCTTAAAAAAAAAAAGACAAAAAATATTAAGCACAAGATACGTTCCACCGAATTCAAATTGGACAGAGACAATGGCAGTTCTTGTACGCAAGTGAGCATTAAAAATGGCCCAAATCGGTCGAAGGACACGTCTACAGTGCCACATAAACTGAGAACACCTCGTTTTTCAGAAGATTGGAAAATTTGTTTTTGCCTCATTACCCATTAACTACATAACGTAAAGCTACAAAAGCTGAAACGTATATTGTATGGGCCCGTACTAAACTGGCGTGAGGCAGTGTATAAAAATTTAACTTTTGTTCAATATTTTTCAATATCTTTATAAGATGCAGAAACAAGCACCAAAAACCCCATAAACTATTTATATTCTTGACCAGTTTCAAATCCTCAATCGGCTTAAACATGTTCGTCTGTCTAACTACGTAGTACCGTTTGCAAATATGAAGATATCGCCTACGAATTTGCAAAAGAAAAATGAAAATGACCTAAACCGGGAAAGAACACGCCTGCCACAGCCAAGTGCCTTCGCAACCAAAAACTACAAAAACCTTTGCTGTCCGTATTTTTTGGTTGTCACTTCTAAGGAACAACACGTACTCGATATAAATTTCCACTTTTATTCTGAAAGCAGAAATGGTCGTCTGCGGCCCCCCAATATTGTGAACTATGAAAATGTAGTTTTTTTTTTAGAATCACGATGATGATTATGAAAGATTCGGTCCCTCTTTTGTATTTGTCTTGGTAATAGCGATAAAAAGAAAGTGTTAAATAATTTTTCCCGGTATTTTCGTTGACAATGAATTAAAGCTTTTCTCGTATTTAATCGTAATAGTTTTATTCATTTAAGCTCTAATAGATCCGTTTTGCAAACAATAGAAAGCATAATATCTCTCTCTCTGTAGTTAGTTTAATAAATTTTCTCTGCTTCTTTGCTTAACCTCTTTTGTTCCCATCTTAATGCAAAATAAAAGCCTTACAGAATTTAAGGCATACACATATTTAAATATATATACATACATGTATGTATGTATGTATATGTTAAAGTTTAAATTACATTTAAAGCTAAAAATACATTCAATTCATTTCATTTTATTATCAAATTTATTTGTAAAGAAAACTGAGAAAACGAGTATTGCCATTATTTGGTTAAATTTACACTTCCATACCATACATATACACTAACGTATGTAACACACACACACACACACACACACATTACATTACATTACATTACATTACAATTCAATGTTAAATCTAACATTGCAAAATTCCAAATGAAAAGAAAAGATTTCTTCATGTGCGAAGCCATGCGAACGGAAGATAATTTTTTTTGTCAGCTCAAGTCGCCTATACATTATCACTTCTATGAATGAACGAATTTAAACAAACGTTATAAATCGCTTTTAAAGCAAATTAAGATAATTTCCTAAGTTTCCTAAGAATGTTCCGAAAGTTGAAGGCGCGGAACTTACCTTAAAAAATTGTAGATTAATTTCAATCTGAACACAACAATAATCTTGAAACATGTAATACGAATGACTTTATATGCATCGAAAAAAGAAAAAAAAAACAAAACATGATAAGCTTCTTTACCTAAACATATACAAAGAAAGGAATTTAAAAAATTCCTTTCCAAATATGGAAAGCAAGCGTACAGCATACATCAAATTGCGCTGCATCAAGTGGAGAGGAGGGAATAAGAAAAATATTTATTGTCGATATGTAGCTTATATAGAATGGAATCTAAAGAAACTCAAACTCGAACTCGAACTCGAGAAAGCCGACTGCGTGTATGCATTCACACGCTTCACTTAAACGCAAATAGAATTTATTTATGTAAATGTGCGAATTCGTATTCGTATATTTCTCGAAGCTTCTCTTATAAATACTGACTAATAAAACAATAACATTTAGAGAAATTCACCAACTAACAAATAACTAAATCTGTCGAGCAGGAATGCGGGGAAGCAATAAAAATAATCATGAGAACAACTGCAACAAAAACTATTCAGGATTATGCTTGGTCACATGTGTACAATAGATGCATGCATGCATATGCCTGCATTTATACGTATAGATGCATATACATATATATATACTATATATATGTGGTATAAAGATACTATGTAGCTATATATATATATATATATATATATATACATAAATATATATATATATTGTCAACAAAGCGTGGAAACGGCATATGTTGCTGGGTATTCGACACAGATGCGTACACATACGCACATATCTCTATGTAGGATGCTTGCATGGATCTTCTCTTATACCACAACATTATAATATGAGTTTAAATAAAATTGGTCGCTATTTTGCCCATACAACACTTTCAATTAATGGTCAATTTCAGCGCACACCATTAAGACAGATCTGAGTGTAATTGAATTAAATTTAACAATAGATGTTAGATGTTTACGTTCATACCGAACATTTTAATTAATAAATTAATTCGGAAAAAGTGTCACGGGCTCTTGTACCGATGTTAACGAAACATTAAAAACTACTTTGTCTTCTTCTGTTTGCATTTTAATAAAAGAGGAGCGCCTTTTATTCTCTTATCGATAACAATATTGCCCGTAGAACATATGATGTTATAAGACAAAGTTTAGGGAGCACAATTTTTCCTTATGTCAACAACAAGTAAGAAAATTATATTCGGTCGCGACCCAACCTTTTATGCCCATCACCGGTATCTTCAAAAAAAAAACAGACAGAAAAAGCAAGGGAACTAAATTTTCATGCTTTATAATATCGAGCGAAGGCGGCTGATTTTTTCTGTTTTCAAAATAAAACTTTTTGTTGCGTAAGCGTGTGGACGTTGTAGTCGTGTCTTTTGATAAGTTTGGGTCGCTTTTGCAAATTTGTAGGCATTCATTTGCGCTAACGGGAGAATTTTTACCACAAATACTACATAGTTGAGCAGATAGACAGATGGACAGACGAACGAAACCAATTGTTTATTCTGTTTGAAAAACAGAGATGTTCTCTGTTTACGTGGTGCTGCGGGCGTGCCCTCCGACAAAATTTGGCCCATTTTCAATACCAACCTGTTTGCAGGAACTTCCAATGTTTCTACCAAATTTGAAGTCCACAGCTTCAGTTTACGAGTTATCCTCATTTCTTTTTAAATTACTCTAAATAAGACAAATCCTACTTAGACGACAAGATCAAGAAGAAGGTTACGTTCAATAATGTTAAACTTTCCAGGAGTAATGTCAGATAGCACCTAATAGCGAAAATTATATCGAAACAAGTTTTCGTCGTACAGTTTGCAAAAGCAGTTTACTGTACAAATTATTTTAATCTTTTTACGGTCACACAATTTTGATTAATAATTGGGTTCCATCTGCCACTCATTGTTTGTGCGAGGTAGGTTTCCATTCCTACGATGATAACCGTAAAACGGAGTTTTTATGTGTATAGTGTTCAAACGCCAATTGTTGTTCGCGTGTGGAATTCATATTTCGCCCGGCAAAGTAGCGAATATCATGAAAAGAGAAAACTATTCCGGGAAGCAAAGTTGCATATCTAATGGGACAGATAATATCACAGCTATGGAAATATCATTGGTGCAACACAAATGAAATTTATTGGCTCGAGGATCCGCTGAAAATTTTAGTACAATACACGGATTCTTTTTGAAAAGAGAGAGCGAATTTTTTTTGAAGAGGTTAGCCCTTAAACTACCTTTATTGATTTTAGCTGGATTGCCAATGGTTTTTCATTAATGGTTATTCATTACATATATATGCTTGTTAATATATCAATGTAAAATGTGTTCGCAATTGCGTCTAAACAATCCACAAGCCAACTTTGCCATTAAGACGATACTTAAAATCTGACTTCTTAAGTAAATTTAAAGTAATCATCGACAATATGGTAAGCAACGTTGTCGATTTATTAGTAAGGATATAAGAAATAAACATACGCTTAACCTTATTGTGTAACATCATCACCTATTTTATAGATATAGATACGTGCGTACACGCATGTATATATGCATCCATGTAAAATATAACACAATATGATAAGAGTTATGTACCCGACAGCAGATGTTTCATGTAAACATTAAAGACGAGAACATTTTGCTAAACTTGATAATGTCAGAATATATATAAAACCATAAAAGACGAAACTTCACGTAAAATTAAAGAAGAAAAAAAGAAAGAAAAACAAAAAAAAATCAAAAGAGAAATTAAACTCAGGTTAGATCGAATCTTCCGACACTTATACTAACAGTTTATCTTAAAATCACGAAACTGTTCTATGAATTATAATAGTTATCTCCTATGATTATTGCTATCGTCTATTTAGACTAAAGAAAAAATTAATTCTAGAACTAAAGATGGGAAGAACGTTAGCAATCAAGACCAAGTTGATTCAAATTATATCGTACTCTACATATAATGTTCCAAATGTAGTGCATTTGAAATTTCACTTTGTAAACTAGTTTTACAATGTGCCCGAACAAGGAACACCATCATGGTATATATACGTTGTCGTAAGCTTTAAGTAATAGCTTATGCAAATATCTTCTTACGGTTAAGAAAGGTTCAGGAGAAATATCGACAAATCTTAGCTAATTTTCACACCTAACTTAGAGTGTCGAGGTGACGCGTAACGATCAAATAAACGGTTTAAAGACCTTTATCTGGTATAAAACGAAGAGAAAATTTCGATTCTTTGCATATTCCAATTAAGTTGTAAGGCAAACGTGAGACGCACAGATGAGTACCAATGAGCAATTTAGGAATACTTGCGTTTTCCTCCATCTTAAGGACAGACGGATGTGACTTAACTACTATTATAATATTATATAAATGCATTTGATGGAATTATTCCATGCCTACCTCTCCATGCGCTTCAAGCCTAGGGAATACAATGTATTTATGTTGATTGCGCAATGCTGAACTTATTGCATTGAATTATTACTGTACACAGTTATTGCGACTTTGAGGAAGCTTTTTTTTTTATAGTCGTTATTAAAAAAATGCATTACATACATATATGGTCTTAATTACAATAAAGATTTGTCGATATTTCTCCTAAACGTTTCTTATATATATTCTTATATATATATAAATATTTCCAAACTAATTAAGTAAACATTTCTTTATAATTATTACATTTCTTAATAAATGAAACACTCGCTAAGGATGAGTCTTTCAAGAAAATAAGCGAATTACTTAATGTTCGTCGAAACTTATATTAAAGACAAAAAAAAAAAGAAAAGGAACATCAACGAGAATTTGCTAAAGCAAATAGTAAGAATTTTAAATCCTTTCCGTTTTTGCTCCAGGAAAATTGAGACCAAATTTGTTGATTGGCATACGAAGAAAATAAATTGTAATTTAAAGTTACAAGGTGGTGTTGCTTTCAATTCAAGTCATTCTCAGCGCTCTCGCGGTTTAATCTAAATTGAACTTCAGTTTTCATGTGTTAAACGTCAAAATTATATTCATTTCGTTGCTTTATTTTCCCACCAAAGCCTCCAAGATTTCTCGTCTTTTAAGAATCATGAGTCGAGTCAAGCGTAATATTCGAAGACCGAAATTGAAATCAACAATCATTGCTACATCTATTAATATCTCGGCCTATTGTGTACACACACCAACTTTGGGGGAATTTGACAGCCCGATCAAATATGTATAAGGAAAATCCCCAGGTAGGTGGGACTGTTGTGGCTATGGCTGATAAGCCGAAGTTGCAAAATAAAAGCCATAAAACTGAATAGCGAAGAGGGGACGAGATGAGTAGTTAAGTTGACCAGTAGTGAAATAAGTGTCAGATAAATGTTTTTGTTGTTTTGTTGTTGTTGTTTTAGATTATGTTTGTATTAGAGTTTGTGAAGTAGACTTTTATATATAGGGGTGTGAAAGCTATATAACTGACGTGTGATGATCAATTTGAGCGCGACATACGTTAATTGGTATACGGTCTCAACAGGGAAGAGAAATTCGAAGGAATCATCAAAAATTCTTCTCAGACAACAGTTGATTCACCTAAGCTAACCTGTTCGAAAGTTTCTCGAGTGGTTAAGATGAGTTCTCACCCAATAAGTCCTGCACTTCATTGGCTCCGAATTTCTTTGGTCCTGCCGTTCTTTGTCATTGACATTAAACTCAACACTTTTAAATCGTTGAAAGCAAAATCGACAATTGGGATATGATGGAATAATATCATCATCAGCTTGTGGAAGTGATTGATGAGCTTCGGCAACAGAGTTCTTCAAATTAAACAACAAAAGTAATGAAAGTCGAAGATTTAATTTTGAGCTTTCCATAATTAACGCTTGTGTATACTGAACAACCGAATAATACTAACTGGAAGACCGTTGTGGTATGTAGAGGAAGTTGGAAATCGTCGAACATAACTGTTGTTGGATCCTCTGTGTAATGAGCGATACAAGCGCATAAACTTATTTGTTTGTTAATAGAAGGTGATGATCAGGCATTTAACACCAGAATACCGTTGACAAGAACGAAATAACGAAACACGTGAAATGTATGCATACAAAATATCTTCTGCGTTTTATTAAACTAATGAGTTGTTTATAGACCAAAAAAAAAAAAACCAATTACTGTAACTTAAATAAAATGTACATGTTTGTGTGTATGAAGTGTGAGAATTCAAAAAATGCACGCCAGCAACGGACGATCGTGTATTATTGCATACAGTATGCACCGACAATTATGCTGATGTGCATGAGAATATGTAAAATGTGTTGGTGTAGTCTCTGAAGCAGAATATAACAAAAATACACGGCGAATGCATGAACTTCATTGATGATTATGTTGACGTGCACGAGAAACTGTAAATAGTGTGGGTGCTCTTAACTGTATAGGTAAAAGGCAACTACTTGAATAACCGTTGCTCATATTGACACATATTTAATTAGTTATTTAATGAACTTAATCGGAAATGTGTTTAAAAAAGTTACATAGGTCTTGAATCTCCATTAAATTTCTTTACTTCATCCATCATACGCGATAAAAACTATTTCTACATACAACGATGTATGAATGAGTTCTTCAGGCATCACTTCCGCCACAATATCACTATGACGATGAAGACAATATGTTATGTTTATGCTATGTTTAAGTGAAGCTTTTTTCTTTTCCATTTTTTAGCGTCAAATTGTTCATTATAGCCAATGGAGAAATATAGGCTCTAATGGAATTGGGAAAGGAGTGAGTTTTTAAACAAAACGTCTCAATTTGCTCAACAGAAGCGGCATCATGTTCTACGCTAGAACGTGGATCGTTAAAACAAGTAATTCTCCAGCGTTCGCCATAATTTTCCCTATTTTGCTTTTTCAGGTTTTCACCCGTATGAGGAAAGTCTTTTATATGTAAAAAATTTACGACTGTGGAGGAATTTTCTTGAAAAAAAGGTTCACGCTTTCTCTCGACAGGATTTTCAATAAAGATGACATGTTTTCCTGCCAATATTGGAACTTTTGTTGCAAGGCAATTTTATGACGTTGTGGCACACGGTGTACCTGGATCGACATTTGCCCATAAATGGCGTAATTGTCAATGTATTTAGTATGAAACCTTCTCGACATGTGACAAAGATTTTCAACTCAACCAATACAAGGTTCATATAGCATAAGTTGCACGTTTCGTTTCGTTGAACGTTTCGCTTCTCTCCAAACCAACAGAATATTTTAAAAGTATAGAAAATATGAATGGATAAGTAAGTAACAAAAGGGTACTATTTTTCATGTCGTCCGTCCATCCATGCATATTGGGCAACCGGATCGCAACCCTGCGGAAGGGCTTATAAATTGCGTAGTGCTAAGCCGCACATCGTAGTCACTAAGCTCAGATCCTGCTGACTGCCAATTCTTTGCAACGATAAGACAGACAAAAAACGATTCGACGAAGGAATAGCGGAAACTTTTTAAAGGCGCGGCATACACAATATATATAATGATGCGATCTCAGTTCCGTTATTTATACATAACAAAATGCTTGCACTTATGGAACTGCCAAAGATTATTTCCTTCCTGACCATTGCGGATTAATGGTCGAATCAGTTGCAATGTATGGTTTAAAAATCATCTCAACATTTTTTTTTTTGCATCACTTGTGTCCTTTAATACAAAGTGGCATTTATGAGACGTGGCACGTGCTCAACGCGTTCTATCAAACATAACTAAACTAAGCTTTAATACCTTAAATTATATGTATGTAATTAAAATAATTAAATGCTTTGACACTGCCACGCAGTTAAGACCTCCCACTCATAAACTGGGATGATTGTGAGAGAACTAACGAATAAAACGTTGAAACATATTTTGCAAAGAGTTGCGCGAAACAAACTCTTACAAGAACAAGTTTTTATAACAGCTATAGGGGAGCCCCGTGATACGACACGATAAACAGCCTTGACTTTGACTTTGACTATTGAAAATATAAACCATTTTCCTTTTGTTATATGTTTGTTGTATTACTTTAATTTTTTTCTGCTGTTTAGCAAAGTGTGTCTTTCTTACTGCAAAGATTCAGAAACACGTATCAGAACCTGACGAAGCTTATGCACACTTCATGAGCATTCTGCCTAGTGACACATGTATATATATTCGTAGTTGAAACCAAAAAATCAAGTATTTATTTATTTGTATTCATTTACACATGAAACTCAGCTAAAATGAATTAACAGCCGAATTTAATTGACCCTTAGAAGTAAATCTTATTCTAATGATTATTAAACACTAGTATAAAGTATGTAAGGAGAAGTAAAGACAAAAAGAAAAGAAAAACTAATAATTAAACAATAATTCATGTATAAATAAATGAAAGACAAAAAAAAAAAAAAAAAAACGTATACACAGCTAGCACAGAGGCATACCCACAACCAGTAGTACAGAACCAAGTTGCACGTGCAACCCCTAAGTCATTGTAAACAAGCAAAAGCTTAGCAACCGATAACAGCAAACAACACCAGTTAATTATTGAATCGTAGAGGGATGTTAAGATTATAAGTTAGTGTAAATAGGACATAGGCAAGTCGCGCGTGCTAAGCATAGTTGTTTTGATAGACTTTAAAGAGTCCGATATGGAGATTAAGCGATAGACTTCGTTTAGCTTTCTGCAAACTACGCTGAACGGATTGAACAGTTCATAATTATATTTATATTGTGTAAGCTTAACGAAGATAAAGTGTCTAGAGAAACGATTAGGGGGACATTAAAGTTTAATGTGGCGTTCCTTTTGCCAATCATCCATTTCTCTTTAGGTTAGCTGCTTACCAGTCATTTTAGGCTTCATTCACAAATATTTGCAATTGTCTGGTTTGACTTTGATGATTAAGGTACCGTTGCTTGAAAAGCTACTACGTTACAATATTTGGGTTTTCCCCTTGTGTTGTCTTTAGTATACGCCAATCACTCCGGATATGTGTTATATTTGCATCACACCGTGACGGCCCAACAGAACTGGGGAAAGAGAAAGAGATAGTTAGTGGTCGCAGTCTAGCGAGCTCGGGGCCAATCGGTAACTATTGTGCTTTTACTGACTGAGCACTCATTATAATTCTGTACATGGATGGACAGATGGATAAACGAACCGACAGACATTCTTAAACAGATTCAAAATTTGATGCTGACCAAGAATATATGCACATTTGGTGACCAAGAATATATGCACATTTGGCACAACGAACTCTACGTTACCGTGTGAGTCTGACCCATGTCAGAGTGTCTTTGAATTATTATTAAAATCAAATGTTAATAAATAAATTTCGTCTTTGACGACGACTTACAGTCAGGCATTTATTACACAAAGCGAATGTTATCAAGTAAGAAAGTTTAATTCGGCAGGGACCGAATCTCGCACACCCAACACTATGCTTTTTGCCTTCTACTCCTCAAGTTCTTTTATGTGATATCCATATCGCTGGTATTATTGAGAAAAAGTTAATCCGGCAATTTGTAGTGTCTATCATATTCATTTTAGAGTTAACCCATTTCTAGGCGGAGAGTATATCTACATTTGGGAATGTACAAAATAGTTTTAAATATTCGGTCTTGTTTGATTTATCGTAAAAAACCATAAAACCTCAAAAAAGTGAAAATAAGAAAATTTAGTCAATTGTGGCCTTGTGTAGGTATGGCCGATTTTGTCCATTTTTGCACGTAAAGAGTAGAGTCTTCGCAATGCAAGTGTGGAAAATTTCAGCCTTGTCACTTTAATAATTTCCGAGTAACGGGCAAAAACTTATAAATTTTTGTTAAGGAAAACAAAGTTGCTTTCAGTTTAGGTTCCACTGCGTACTTCTGTTCTAACCAAGTTGGCCCATTTTCACTACGAAACTTCGTGCAAAGACTTTCAATATTTTTACCAAATTTGAAGTCGATAGCTACATTTTTGCGACCAGGAGAGCGCCATCAACTCACACCACACAGAAATACAGACGGACAGACATGGCTAAGTGAATTCAGAATTCCACGCTGACCAAGAACACATATATATATACCTTATAGAGTCTCTAAAGCCTTCTTTTGCGTGTTACATACATTATGGGAAAAAACAAAATGAGTGGTGGGTATAAAAATATTGATTCCTTTATGGCTTTATTTTTTTTTTTTTTTATGTTCGTTTTGTGACAGATGTATGGACACACAATAGATTTATATATAAAATAAATTTAACGAACTAAATTTTGTTATTGCTATTCCTACTATTAGTTTTTAATTCTCTGGCTTGAATATAAAACATGGCGCATACTTATACGTCATGCAAAATTAATGACAAATGCAATGAGTGTGACATAGTCGGCTAAGAATTTCCGTTGTGGCTGTAACAACTCTGTGCGATTTTTATAAAACGATCCGAACAGCTTAGAGGTAAATTTAAATTCATGGACAACACATTCCGTAATATGCGTACGAATGTTTTAATAAACTTCAGATTATGCTTCAAATAAATAGTATGAACACATTCACTTTTCAAGGGCACAAATGAAATAAGTTACCTACGAAGACTTCGTCTTCGTAAAGGAATTTCAAAGAGACAAGTGAACAATAAGACAAATACTTATTACCAAGGAAAGTTTCTCTTTCGTCTCTTTCCAAAAGGATGGATGATGATAGTGCTACTGATTGTACGTGAAGCAATTAAATCGGAACTGCTTCTTCAAAGCCACAGAATGACAATAGAAGCTGTTATTAACTAACGCCTGACATTGTCAAACCGAAAGATTTGGTTATTATTATGTCAACCAGAAAATCCATATTGATATCGCTTTGTGCTGCGGATACAACGATGCACGCGTGATAAGTTATTACATCAATTTTGAATGATGTCAAGATATTGAAATCAACGCGTTCAAAAATTTAATGTATTTTATAATCGCGCAAACTTATTGTGTGTGTGTGTGTGTATATTTATATGATGGTAAAATTGACCGGAGTTTTTATCATCTAACACATTTGTTCGCGGAAAATCATCCCCGTACATCTATGTGTCTGCCATTAGCTACCAACAAAATAAAATCAAAAAACTATATCAAGGTAATCTGTCCGTAGAAGAACAAATACAAAATTGTCTACGTTGTGTGTTGATAATAGTTGTACACTCAATGACAGTTTTCTGATATTCCCAAGGCCATGGTTAAAGTGTTTAGTATTGCATTTTGAATCCTTATGTTCTAAATGCAATATTTTTAGAGGGTTTTCTTTTTGCTGTGTTAGCCCATTCAACCTTTAGCTATATGTATATTAAAATAGAATACGCCATCCGTTTGCGTAAAGCGTATATCCATCTTTTTCTTATCTTCACATACCACAATACTGGGATCAATAGTGTGACGGTAAATCTCAAAATCGTGAGATTCCATTCTGGCTTTTACGAATCGCTTTTAAATCTGTCAACCGTTTGTTACGTCCAGTCAAAAAGTTACTTGTACATGTTGACTGTTGTTTGGATGCACGATATACCAAATGATTTATCTGATTTAAGCCGATTTCAAACGAACAATATACTTTAATATTGCAAATAGACAATTGGTTTTGTTAACTGTTAATAGTATACTTGCAGCCGTACTCTACAACTGTTGTCATCCCATTATCTTATCACAATGCGGGGATAATACTTCAATAGAATTATTATTAGTTGCTCGCAGTAACATTTCAAACCGTACACACACATAAAGCAAACAATCAATTTAATTTCATGCATACCGACATCTACATACTAAAGCATTTGCTGTCCGTAGAAAGCTCGTCTTTCATTTTGAACTCCACGCTTCATGTATATCCCGTTGACTTGAATGGTGAAAGTGATGGGATTTCCGTAATGATATCCAAGAAAGTGTATATAAAATAATGGCTACGACTTTTGCATGGTCGAATGAAAAATTCCATGCTCCTTGAAAAATAAAATGCATTAAAAGCGTTATCTGCCGACTATGTAAAATTTCTAAGTGCGCGCAAAGAACATAATGTAGAGAAGTGGTTTTGGTAAGTTATGCTACCATAACGACTTGCAATCGATGAAAAACAATCTGAACAAGTTAGAGAGTTACATTCGAAAAACAAAAGGAAGAAAAATAACACGCAGAATATCACACATCGCTGCTCAATAATATTAGGAGGGCGTAGTCGATTTTTAATTTTCTTTCAGGTACTGAAGGATAGCCGATACACTATAAAAGCTCTTGTTGTTTTTCACTTATATGTATTTATATATAACGAACAAAAATCAATTTTTTTTAGCTTCTAAACACAGATCTGCTCTCAGATCAGTTCTACGCTGCACAGTCAGTGTGCCCTTAGATCGGTTTCAATTATTTTCAATACTAACGTGCGATATTTGTGCCAAATTTGATGTTGAGACGTAACACAGACGGACAGATGCTTCCATTGACTCAAAAATTGATATTATTCAGCCACATATATACTTTGTAGGGTGCCTCCTGAGTGTTGCGTACATTTTGACAAAGTGACTATAATCCTAAACTTCGACCATGTACG
The DNA here is from genome assembly GCA_001077435.1 of Glossina morsitans morsitans. Lineage (NCBI taxonomy): Eukaryota > Metazoa > Arthropoda > Insecta > Diptera > Glossinidae > Glossina > Glossina morsitans. The sequence goes on along the minus strand of CCAG010013393.1, from coordinate 62,089 downwards.
CGAAGGTGTTCCCAAATCTTTCTTTGATTTAGTTTTAATTTCAAAAAGCAATCTATCACTTACTTTCCATTCATGAACTTATCGAGTCTGCCAATGACAATTCATTTGCTCACCTTTTTGTCGCAATAGTGTCAGCAATAAGAACCGAAATAAAGAAAAGAGAAATATTGATACGCATATCTTTTATAGGAATACGTTTGCGAGTGAATAACATGTATAAGCCTCCCATCTTCTAGGCAACTATGCCACAAATTTTTGTCGACACCATTGACTAAGCTATGCATCATTTATCATTCATGCCCGGGTACTTTAATTTATACTTCCGCTATTTACGGGTATTCGTAAAACAGATATTTCCAACTACCGGGGAATCTCAAAGTTGTGATCTATGCCTAAGCTATATTTGAAGAAACTGTAATTGATATGCTGTCACCAAATATTTCACATATAGATAAGCAAATGCGCTTAGTAATTGGGAGGAGATCGAAAATTGCCAACAAACTGAAGGTCAATTACTACAACGTACTTCTGCATACACTGGGTGCTGTACCCAGGTTTGAACAATCATTCATTTAAACGGTTACACTGTTATCTAAGCCGATGCATTCAACGGTCACTATTTAATAATGTATCCTGTAACGAAAGCATACCAAACAGAAGTCTACAGAAGTCATTTAAATCTACTAAAGTCAGCCGCTTCACAAGTTGCACAAATAATACTGAACATGTCTTCTGTTGGAGAATTTTTTGAAAGACTTCTCAGATTTCGAATTTTTTTTATCAACAATTAACATAAATATTCCGGAAGAGCTATCAAGGCGTTTACGTGCGTTCATGTTTACGGGAATAATAATTCTATCGGAAGATTGATTGTACAGATAGTTTACTGCGCAGCTACAACTTTTCCTTTAGAAAATTCGATATAATTGAACGCTTGAATACTCTGCAGCATTGAACGCTATCTGCTGCTCTTGTTGTTGCTCAACTAAACACTGTTGTGTAGATGACAGGCAAAACCGATTTGGTTTCGATCCTTTTGTAAAATTAATTTATTTGTGTTACTTGCTTTAACCAAAGTAAGATAATAAATGCAACAATTGGAAAGACACTTAAAGTAAAGTACACCTGTAATGTACACCAGGCCTTCAGAAATCAAAAAACATATTTAAATATAATAAATAAAAATATTGTGATTTAAGTTTCTACCAAAAAAAAAAAAAAAAAAATGCTCGTTTTAAGTTAAAAACATTTTCACAAACTCACTAATGGAAATCCCAATAAAAAAAAAAAAAAAAAAAAAAAAACGAAGAAAACCAAAGCAAAAATTTTCAAATAAATCAATATAGAAATTTGTAATGAAAACTTTCATTTATATACACATACCTATACAAAGAAAAACAGTTCATCGTAAATGTGATGACAGTTTTCTATAAATACTGCCATTGCCCCATTTGAGGATATCGTTGCAACTGTAGCAGCCGATGGGCAGACAGAACGAACATAATCTCCATATTGATTACTCGACTATGTCTTGACAGTTTTTTAATCTCGAATAACGGTACTTTATAAAAGAGATAGACACAATAATATGAACATCTGACCTGCATCCATAATTTATTTATTAATGGGGTATTTGACCGCCATTTACCTGTAGAACAGCTGCAATTCTTCGCGGAATATATTTGTAAAATGTCTGAATAGCTTCGAAAAGAATGTTGTCCCATTCTTGCAGCTATACACAGCTTCAAATGGATATCTTCTTCTCACTCTCTACTGTAAAACTCCCCCCACAGGTCCTATTTCATCCATCTCCTATATAAAAAATAACAAAAATTTTTCTCTTCTCCACTCACTGACATTCATGGGGTAGGATTAGTTCCTGTATTGTTTTAGTTTGTCGCTTAGATAGAAACTTCAGGCACCTAATACTACGAACAGAAAATTGAAAAGCATACAAAACACTCTTCCCGTAAGTGCACATCTCAGCTTTGCAGTCTCATCCTTAGAATGCTTGCATTCAGACAGACATGTATTTAGTTATACCACAATGCACTTAATTATCAGTGAAAATATTAATTGAATGCAAATATTATATGATAGCGTCAAACTTAATGAAAGAACATAGTAAGTACAATTTCGGATCATTTTGCTTTTCGCAGCCTGTGCCTGTGCAGCCATTGGAAACGTAATACATAGCATATGAATCATTTTTGGTCCGATAAGCAGGCACATACTCGCCTACAGAATGAAACTTTTATTCCACAGAATGATATTTAACAGCTGTACAGATTTTTAATGTATGTAGGTATTATGGTAATCCACACATCTTGTGGTACAAGGGTGTATTAACTTTGTGCGGATGTATGCAGCACCTAGGAGGACTTGAGATAGACCCTCTCATAATTATACCGATCGATTCAGAATTATTTTGTCAATTGATCTAAGTCCGTCTGTCCGCGTGTATTTCTTAGTTGCTTGGTTTCAATCTACAGGCGGCACTTTTTGAAATAATTTGATGATTTGAACTTTGGAAGGACGAACGCTATCGAAAATGGCTCGAAACGGACAGCTTCTTCGATCACTTCCCATACAATGCCTGATTTTGAAAACCGATGTATAATTATAGGGCGTAGGTAGGTAGGAGATTCAATGCCGGACAATGGTCTACTATAGCGTTTTCAGTTGTTCTTAGTTTAAAAAACATGCAACACATTCCATTAAAATTGAGAGAGTTTTGTCAGTGACTGTAGATTTCATTTACTTTATTATTGCATATTTGTTGTTTGTTTCGAATGCATGAAACATTTGAAAATTTATTTCGGCTAAACTGTCACCAAATAAATGACAAATTGCTCGTTGTAAAGAGCTCACGTTGTCAAATATAGCGAGCAGTCAAGCAAAACTTCACTTAAAACTAAAACTTAAACTGAAATTTATTAACACAAAACAGTTTTCGCAATAAATTCATTCATTTATTTATTTATTTATTTATTTATTTATTTATTTATTTTTTTTTTTAATTTTATGCACTGTGTGGGATCTCAAACAGAAATTATCAAAAATTCATGTATAAAAATATCTACATTTTTATTATAATCTTTATTCATTTATTTATGTATTTGTTGCGCATTTCTGTGCATTCACACAAGCGTTGTTGAAACATTTCTTCATGCGAATTTGTTCGCCAATTTCCGCTGTCACAGCGAAATGCATTTATTATACGAGACTGATGCAAAAGATAAGCCCATGATGAGTGCAACGAGAGTCTGTTGAAATGAATTTCGTCCCTTTGGATAGGATAGAGATAAATCTCTTAATTTTTGAATTTGATCGTGTCATGCCGGTGAACGAAAAATTCTGATTAAGTTTGTACTTTGAAACCGCCCCTGGGGCAAAAGAAAACGGACATTCCTAACCGAGCTTCCTTTCCAAAAATTTCACCGTTTTTCACAACTTCACTATGAATTTTACATGCGGATCTAAAGAAGAGTTCGTCCAAAAGACACAATTGAAATGAAAACAGTATTTCGAACAAAGAAAATTCAGATCATTACCAATATTATCGCGGAATGTTGTAATGATCATCTCTCCCGTACAACTTCTAACTTCCAGTTGCTTGGCAAAATTGTCGTGTGTTCAGATTAATTATAATTCAATTCACAATTCACTGGCAAACGCTCGCTTAATTGAAAGATTATCGTAACGATAATTCAAAGTTATGGGCACGCCCAGTTGTCATACCGTGTCGACCTCCCATTTTCAAGAATAGAGTTCAACGTTATTAAGAAATGTTCTCAAATATGGTACCTTGTGAGAAAATTCACTTGGAAATGGTTTGCAAACAATATAAAGTAAACGAAGTGTTTAGTCGACAACTCTTAGTGGATGGAAACTATGGAAATTCCCAAATCATTTCGATAGAATGTCTTTCGAGCATTAACTTCTACAATATGTTGGTCATTAGCCCATTTGGCTTAAAAGCTCGAATGTGCAATTGCTTCTATTAATTTCAATGATCTGACTTTACGGACGGTGTTGACTACGTTCCAATTACCATAAGATTCGATTGTTCAAGATATTGGACATCGTTTACGCATTTGTGGCCATCCGCCGTCACACATTTGTTTCAATCCTTTGAAACATTTCAGTCAAGCTGTCCCCAAGTTGTCTACGATGACAATTTTCTCTCATTAATATAGTGAACAGTATAGTTTCACATGTAACGCAATTACGCGACAATTCGGGTTCGACCGAACCTAATTGAGCCGAGGCAGTAATCGGTCATGTTAAGCTTAGAAAACATGGGGCACATCGAAGATTACAAGAAGTGTACAAAATTCTTTGTTAACTTAACAACAACATTTTCATTTGGCAGTCAATGTGTTCGTCATTCATTTCATTTCATCTTCGTGTTGAAGAATAAATATGGCCACAATTTGTTCTCTTTTTCAATATCAATCACATCAGGTCAACTTTGACGGTCTAAGACTTTATCTACATTTGTTAACAAACCTGAACAATATTTGTGTATAATTTTGTGTCGGTGTACTGCAAAATACTGCCAAATTGTTGAAAGATATCTGATAGGCACAATCAATGTATCCACTAAATCTATTCTCTATCTGCTACACAGGACTATCTTATACAATATCGTTGTTTATGCTAACAAAATTCACCTGAAACCATAGATCATTTCTGCCTCACTTCGCTTGTACATGCATCCATATTTCATGTTATTATATTCGAATGTCATGTTAGGTAATGTCAACATTTTTTTCTTTCTTTTAATATACAATTTAGAAAAAAAAAAAAAAAAAACAACAACATATTACGATAATAATATTAATTTGTTCGCTAATATATTTTCCGCTACATGCCTGGACACACAATTAACATTAATTATCAACACGATATCAAACTAAGAGAAAAATTATTGTTTATATATGAAAAGCAAATTAATGCAAAAAAAGAAGTAGAATCGCTATAGTGAGTCACGGCCTTATCATAAGATGCCCTACACAAGTTCGCTTAATATAATCATTCATCTAACGACTTTTCAAACTAAGATATTACACGGGGAGTGGTCGAAACAGTAATTCAATCTAATCGATTTTTAATAACGTGCGGTTTTGGGGTGAAAGAGATTGGTGTAACAAATTCCATCCAAATATCTCCAAAAATTTCGATCAGTAAGTTAAACATAACCGCCTAACAAGGCGGACAGATCGGTAGATGGACAAGCAAGTTTAAATCGATTCAGAAATAAATTCTGAATCAAACGTTATAATAAAAGGTGAATCTATCTCAAGTTCTTCTTCGCACAAACTTAATACACTCTTATACCTCAAGTGGTGTAGGTGTAGAGTGTAATAGAAAGCAAATGAAAAAATTATAAAAATTTAATAATAACATCGTTATAATAAAAATAAAAATGATAGGCATGCTGGATAACGAAACACGATGAACGAACATTGTTGCTGTGGCACTTGATACGCTCCGTACTTACATGCCTCAATGGTTATAATAGTTGTACATGCGACACAGTCTTTGTGTAAAACAAAGTTCAAAAAGAAACAATTAACCAAAACTAAACATGTTGCTTTCTTGTCTTCATCCTTCTATGGTTTCACGTATTCTATGTAGGCTTGCGTGTCTATATATATATATATATACTAATAGAGAAACAAACAGTATTATACAATAAACTATTAGGACAAATGCCTACATACAAACATTCATGTATATTACATGTTACCATCCATCTATTCATCCATCCATACGTATGCTTACAAAGTAAATTAAAACATAGTCCTCATTATTTTCTATACCTACCTATCTTATTCTTTGTTTGCCATAAAAAAAGCAAAAAAAGCAAAAAAAAAAAAAATTGTTTACATCCCTGTATACAAGTTCCTATTAATTTGCTATCTTTTATATGAACTCTTGATTTTTCTTTTACGTTTCTCTTGTTTCTTGTTTGTTGAGTTTATTGCTTAATTGTCATTTCCCAACAGAAACACTTACCAATGTATATAATATTTCTTTAAAGCATTATATGTCTGTCTCCGACTCTTGATAAGCGCTATAAGCAGCTGTTGTGTAAACGGAAAGCGTGATTTTGCAGCACAATTGGCATAAATCGAAACATTGCGTTTGTTAATCGATTTGAAGTGTATATAGAAAATTTGGACATATATATATATATACCTTGGTTAGTGTGCTGAGATGGTCTGCTTATTAATTCTCATGCTCTCTCCGTTAATTTTTGAAACGAAAGCAAACACAGACGTAAGAAAAGTATTCAAATGCAAACATCTTCAGTTTAAAATCCAAAGGTAAAAATTAAAACTTCACTTGTTTCAGAGTTCAAAGAATGAAAAATGTATTTCTCCTGCAGGAGATAAAAACCATCTCAGCTAGTACGCTAGTACTATACGTTTAATAAAGATGGCGAGGCGAAAATTGCATTCACAAATCCTGTGAAAGCCTATGGATTGTGTGTAGTTCTACGTAACCGGTAGCCGGTTGAAGATACAATATTTGTATTTGCCTTAATGTTCACTTATACGAGCATTTCTAGGTCAATAAGAACATCATATATCTTGTACAGTTAGAGGTTAACCGCTAGTTGACTACTACCAAACATTTCCGTTTCGCTTTCACATAGAGTTAGACAAAGTTATTCACGAATTTCGAAAATTATCCCCGTCCCTTAATCACTTAAACGAAAGCACTTGCGATATCCTTATATAAATGTACAAAGATATTTATTTAAAAAAATTAATTTTCACTAATCACATAACTCACTTCATCACTCAATAACATCACAGAATTACATATAAAAATCGTCAAGATTGACGTAACCATACGCTGCTTGAGTGACGCCACGTTCTTGTAAAACAAAAGAAAAATTTGAATATCGCGTGTAGCGTCATTAAAATAACTGCAACTTGTAAACAAATGATCGGAATGTCATGAAATTATAAAGCAATTCGTTTGAAGACGAGCTATTCTCTTAAAGTGATACGGATTTATGAAAACATCTTCACACAGCTATATGGCATTCTATGAACTTATTGATTGATCTGATATATATTTTATTTTCTCTTTTGTTTGTCTTGCTTACTATACTTGACCAAGTACATGGGATGGACAAATACGTAGATGCAGCACGAACACCTGATATCCACAATATTCGTTTAGTAATTCCATTAATGTTAGGTTTGTATAGCTCCCCCGCGTTCCGGTTTTTGTCGACACATTATTGCGCAAGTAAGAGATGAGTTCTGCTTACATTCCTTTTCAATGTCCGTCGATCTCTGGCGGTTAGCTTTAAGTTTCGTCCAGCACTCCTTTTTGCCGATGAAGTTTTACCATGTCTTGTGTATGCTGTCATTACCGCAGATACCTTCGCCCGTTAAACCTTAAACAGATCAGCTGTTTTTGTTACAAGTACTCCTACTAACCGACCATCTATGACTAGCTCTCTTCCGAAGTCTAGCGTTTGTTTGTTTTAATAGTCAACGAAAGGAGCGTATAATATACTGAAATATAACGTACAAGACCCGTCGCTTTATTCAACGGAAGCAGTTTTCGTAACATTCAACAAGGTGGTACTACATTGCATAATATTCGTATTATTTGATTCATCCTCTCTATATACATCGGATATTGGAATGTTTCTATAGAAAATAAGCGTCCATTATATGAAAATATTTTTCCTACGTGTCGAACAGCGTGTCCATAACACGCCAAAAAAGCTATTGGTCTTCTGAGGAAAATCAAGCATCTCGAGCCATTCTTCTACATAATCGAAAGAAGTGAATCGCTGCTTAGCAAGTTCGAGTCTCGTTCATGCAAACAAGTGTTAATCGGAAGGACTCAAATTTGATTTAAAAACCTGCTTGGGCTAGGACTTCCCGTTGGAGTACTTCCAACGCACACAAACTGCTGTAGATGGATAGATGGACAGGCATAATAACCTTGTATTACCTTTTTCGATATTTCGCTAGCAGAATTAATTGTTGTTGGTAGCGTTTGGCATTAAGCATTTCACCAGACTTTAATAGCTAACAAAAAGAAACACCTTTTGATGCTAGCAACCACAGCATTTTGTCTTTCTGCTAAAGCGATTTAATATCAAAATCGATGTGACCTGAACGCCGAGATTTGCTCATGATGAACTCAAGAACAAATGCTATCGACGGCGAATGCTCTTTGTTTGGCAAATAACGCGACATATTCATTGCCTGAAAAAATAGTTGTGCGTTGAATTTTGCATTGGCATTACGACTGCTTATTGTTACAAGATGTCTAACTTGGAGAATAAACAACATTTCAGACAAGAGACAAGGACATCCCTTACATTTGGTTTTACCATCGGTAAATTCCCGTTTCCTATTTGCACACCTAGTGGACGTTTGCAATTAGATGGTTAATCTCTCATTCATTTGCAACACCAGAGTTCAACAATTGGTGGTGATTTAACAGAGTGCACAGCTGGCCTTGTAATCGCCTATACAACATTTCCTTTGCCAAGTAATTAATGGTTAAGATGAAAAAGTGAATGTTGCTCTTGTCAGGTGTAGAGGGATTTCGACTTTCTAACGAGTGTATGTATAGGTGCATGCGCTTTTACAGCATAACCGAATTTAGATGAAAAATTTTCTCCATCGAATCACTGCTTCTTCTTAAAAATACTTTCCAAGATTGCTTAAATAAACTAAACGCATATTTGCCAAAGAGAAATCTCATTGCTTCCTACATGAAAGATAATCCTCTTTCCATTAAAATGAATGCACAAGTTTTTATATTGTTTTGTTTTTGACGTTTTGACAGTTGATGCGTCCGAAAATATAATTTAAACTTGATAAGTGCTCAACTATTAAACAAAGACCGCTCTATCCCCATCGACTATATTTATGAATAGCTAGCTATTAGTACACTTGTAGTAGATTGAAGAAGAACAAGACAAGTGAATGTGATACCCGCAGTTCTTGCCGTTGTGTTCCTTATAAATGAATGAATATTGATCAAATTGAAGCAAAAAAAGCGAGTTCCAACAACAAGGCAAGGAAGAGCAGAAAAGTGGTTAGGTTATGAAAAAATCCTATTAATAGATTAGCCTTTAAATTGGAGATAGATTTTTTTATAAAATTTTTCATTTTACTAGAACTCTAGTAAAAACTAATCAAAATTGTATCTGTTACTCATATTATCGGACGAGAAGTACTAAAAATCTAAAAGGACGTGGAGCATAATATTTCTTCTTTAGTAAAAAGCAACCGCAATGAGGTTATGTTAACTGTATATCATCTGAGACAAGTGTAATGATCAAGAGAAATAAATTTTATTTTATTTTTATTTTGCATTTATTTATTTCATTAATTTTGAATTTGTTCTTAACTTTTACGTTTTATACGAATAAATTAATTAGTTATCCGAATGATTTGAATTAAGTAACTGCCTCTTGTTATATTATATTAAGTTTATGCTTAGAGTTGAGATAAATTCACCTTTTTATATGAAATTAGTTTGTCCATCTGTCCGTCTGGTTAAGATCTGACCACTTTTCCGAACACTTTCCATATATATCGCCTTATTTTGAACAGATGTTATATGAATAACTGTAGGTTGGTCTATGTTGGGCCACAGCCAACTACACTTTGCCCTTTTCACTTATTTCATTCGATACAATGGAAGACGTCTGCAACAATCTGTGGGAAATGAAATTTCCGACAAAAAATTGCCAAAGGAGGTTTTAAGAAAAAATGAAAAAAAAAAAAAGTCGAAATAAAATAACGTAATATAGGATATAGTTGGCTGATAGAAGCAGCAGATAAAGGTCGGCGATTTGTGATTTTTGAAAAGCCAAACTTTACACCTTTTGTTTTTTTCTCTCTTTTAAATGCGAAATTTTCTTTTTCTTTCTGCCTGCTGCCCAAGGCTTTGAAAGTTCTTAGCTTAATGCCGTTCTCCGCGGTATTAGTGCAACGTGGTAAGCAAATGTGTAGCTGCTGTGTACAACAAAACCTGTCAATCATTTTTACGGTATTTTTTATTTAATTTATGGCAGCCAGTACCCTTAAGCGAGAACTAAAAGATTTAAATAATGTTAAGGGAGTTATGGATAACTTTCTTCATTTTTTAATATTAACCTAACCTACGTTTACGTGTACCCACCTACTACTACGTTAGTTTACGCTTCAATGTGCATTCGAGTGGGTATCGTAAGAGCTTTTATATATTTTTATTAATATTTAACTTAACTAAGGGAACTTAAAATGTGTGCTCGCGCTGAGGGGGTTATTACAAGTGTCTCATAAAGTGCGACTTTTTTAAGCACATTTAAATACTTTTACACACTTGTCTTCCTCTCCTTTAGCTCTGGCTTTTCTGGTTTTTTATTTTTTGTTTCCTTGTTTTTTGTATGCAATATATGTGAACTTTTGTATACAAGTGAAAATGTATGCAGCTTAATATATCCCCAACGTATACACCCTTAAATGAATATAAATAATACATACATATATCTTCTTCTCTTCTCTTTTTTTTTTTTTTTTTTTTTTTTATTATTTATTTTGTGCACATTTGTTGTCAACGTGAACTGCTTAACTGCGATTCATATTATGATGAAGTTTCGAGGAATATTGAAATTTTCTCATAATCATAACTCTGGCGTAAGTAGGTGTTGGTGTGGTTTGCGTGCTTGAAGGGTATTAGCATAAAGATGAATATGCATTTAGGTTATTAAGGTATTATACACATATACATGATGGAAATAAAGACGGTTTAAGTCGACTATGAAATAATTGCTGTGTCATTAAAGTATTTCAATATATTGTAATTGTAGTCAACAACAAGTAACTAAATTACGAATACTCTTTAAGAACATAACTGCATATATCAATATATGTACATATATATATATATATGTATATGTATATATTGCTATTACATATATATATATATGTAAAATTATTTGATTTCTTTAAAAAAAAAAAAAAATAATAATAATAATAATAATAATAATAATAATAATATAATAGCTGGGATACGTTTAAGAATATATAATGAAACAAGTGTTAAAACTCGATTAAATATTTATGTTTGTGTGTTCATGTTGAGTCCGAACGTAAGTCGTAAGAATTCTGTAAAAAGAAATGAAACAAGCCTGTAAAAGTGAAAAGTGCTTTAAAATCTTTATTAAATCTTATTTAAGTAGAATTTTGATATCATTTATCTTTAAATTTAATTCAATTTTATCTTCAACTAACAGTTACGTAAATATTTGCAAAATATTTTATGTTCGAATCGAAATGTGCGATGAGAGTTCACAAATTAATTAAACAAACACTTGTTGAGTAAACTACATTCAGATGCGAGTATGCGTTTTAGCGTTCTTCACCTTCACATAATTGCATAAATTAATATGTAAACCATATATAAATCTTAAAATAAAAATAAAAATAGATATGCATAATATGTGTGTACATACATCTACAAATATGCAAAAAAAAAAAAAAAAAACAAGATAGAAAAAAAAAAATGCTTTCAAGTGCTATCCACTTTTCCTCGCTTCAGAGATAAGAAATTGAACTTTGCAATGGCTTACTATAACATACATAGAGCGTAATAGCATGCAAGTGTCGCAGTCTTAGCTTAGCAAAAGCCCTAGTATTGATTGACATGGAATTTCGGTTAATAATGATTTTTTTCTCTCTTTTAATTAACGCCATATGTGTTTTTCGCAAACCAGTTGACATGTAATAGCAAAAGTTTATAAAATGAACGCAGGCGGATTTTCAGCGTTAGAAACGCTGGGTTTGTTCCCCACAAAAAACAAACAATTTAATAAGACGAGATCGAAAGAATGCCCAGCGGATGGTCGATCAATTCGATGTTCTGCATGCGTTGAAAATTATTAATTTAAGATAACGTGTACGGGGGTGCTTTGCTGTTACAAGAATGACTCAATGACTCTCCTCTTGCTTTTCCACAGACCGCAATAAGAATTAACTATTTTATGGCCTTTCAAAGCAACATCACTAATGAAAGTTTACTTGCGTTATTTATATAATCGATATAGCTGTCTATCATTGCTACTCCTGCGTTTCTGGTTTTCTAAAACACTAGCGACCATTTACTCCCACTCTTCGCTCTGTTCAAATTGGATATGCTTTGGTAAATAAAAGCCTGTAAAAACATTATAGAGGAATACGATCAAATACCCTACACCACCTCACTTAACACAGTTATTCGTAAAACGACTTTTCAAAATAAGATGTTATAAACTGATCCTGTCCGAACCATTTTCAAAAGAGCCAAAAGACGCAAGTGTACAAAAAATGCTTCCGGTCGCTTAAAGATGGACAGACGGACAGGACTCAAAAAATGATTCAAAATCGATCGGTTTAATAAAAGGTAGATGTGTTCCTCAAGCACACTCAATTGCACACATCCGCACAAACGTAGTCTACTTCTTTAGCAGAAGAAGAAAATTCTCGTTTTGCCTCTTCCACGTTTGGAAAGAATAACATAAAATGAGATGATACGAGTGCGTTTTCAAGCAAACTTGACCTATTGACTTATTATTGATTTTGCTTTGGTATTAAATCGCTAAGAGTTTTCTTCAACCGAACCCTTAACTTACAGAATACGATTACGTTTCCAGCTGGATTTGCGTGAATTGAGAAAATTTTGATGCTATTTGCTAACGCTTATGGCATTACTTGGCTTTCGAATCTTCTAATGAAAGATTTCATGGTTTGTTTTGATGCGATTAGCAGCCTCTAACCGCTCTAGTCTGGTTCGCATCAGTCAACGCCATCAGTGCAATTGCATGAACTGCATTGACCAAGCGCATCTGTCATTAACACATTGGACGGAAACCTCAAGGACGCCATAAATAATGTGTATATTCTTGATCAGCATCCGTCTGTCCGTCTTTTTGTCTACTCATCTAAGTAATATCTCTGGTAAATATTCTTCCCTTTGTCTTCGTGTTTGGCAAATATATTAGAAACTCGTGCACGCAAATTGGTATTGAGAATGGACAAAAACCGGTTCATGTCTGTAGTGTAATATAAACTGAAAAAACCTCTGTTGTCTGTGTTTTTTTGCACGTTACGACAGACGTGTGATAAAAATTTAAAGGTATAATCTAAAAAAAAAAAAAAAATGGGAAAAACTAAGCCACACCCATCCAGTATTATGGAGAATGAAAATATATTTATGTCATTTAATTTTCTTTTCTTTTTTTTATTGTTTTTTTTTTTTACCAAAAGAAACAAAAAAAAGGTGAGTGCGAACGAATCAGTCACAGCCGAACATGATGATCTTATCCTACCTGTTAATTAATTATTATTTAAATAATTTAAGTTTTTAATATATCTAGTGCATCTGCCACGAAATATTCGCATTAACGAAAACAACATTACCTGAGGCGAATGATTTTGAGTATTTGTGTTGTTCTATTGCTGCTGTAATGATTTTGAAGGTCAAAGGTAAGTATTATGTGTTACTCAAAAGCTACGAGTGTGTACTTTGGTTTAGTGTAAGTTATACTTCTCTATGCAATCTACTTTTAGTTTAATAAATATTTAGTTTCGAAGTGAAAATGTATGAAGGGAGCGATTTTTTTGCTCTCAAGTGTATTGTAAATGTGTATAAAATAGTCTTGTCATTTCTGCTATTAAGTGCTGTAAGTCATTTTGACATTTTTCAGTGAGCCGCCTCTTTCAATTGGGAAAACAAACATACCAAGTAAGAAAATTAAATTCGGTCGTGACCGAATCTTTTATGACTATCTCGGTTATCCTGAAAAAGCCAAAAGAACTAAAAGAACAACATTTTCATGCTCTATAATATGGTGTGGGCGCATATAATTTTTTCTATTTTCGAAATGAAAGCTTTTGTCGTATAGTTATGTGAGCGTTGTAGGCGTGTCCTTTAAAAAAGATTAGTTCAATTCCAAATTTCTTTGCAAGTTTGTAGGCGATATTTTCACTTTCGCTAACGCGTGTATGTTTACCACAAATATTCCATGGTTGCGCCAACAGACAGATGGACAGACAAATAGAAAAACTTGTGTAGGTGCGTTGCAATTATGAAACAGACCAAGAATTTATATACTTTATGGGGGTTTTGAAGCTTATTTCTGCGCGTTACTGTAATATTAGGTAGGCGTGGTGATTTTTTTCATTTTTGTGCACAAATACTACAGCTATCGCCCATAGAATATGCGTTTCAATTTTGGTACATTTATTTGCTATAGTTTATCAGTAAAGAGCAAAAGACCAATTTTTCATTCCTTTTGAAAAGCAGAGGTGTTCTCCTTCTACGTGGTGCTGTGGACGTGTCCTTTGACCGATTTGACGCATTTTCAATACCAGCCAATGTGCAAGAACTTTCAATGTTTCTGCCAAATTTGTAGTCGATAGCATCAGTTTTGCAATCAGGAGAATGTGTACAACAGACATTATACAGACGGACAGACTGACGTGATGCTAATCAAGAATATGTATACTTATTTTGTGGGATTTCTGATGCGTCCTTCTGGGCGTTGCAAACATGTTGACAAAATGAATACACCCTTCACACTTCGGTGACGGGTATAAAAAGGAATGTTTTTTTAACACACGCGCAAAGAATAAATGTGCTTGTTATTTAGTCATTCTCTCTATTTTATTGTCAATACAACACAACGAAATGCAATAATAATATGCATCGGCGTGACTATTATCGCCTGTCCGCCTGTCCGCCTGTCCGCCTGTCCGCTTGACTTTCACAAGTAAATTGAAAGATTCTCGTATGCCTGGGTGTATTCAAATAAAAAACAGAACAAGTAAAAAGAATTATTCTACATACTTGATATCGAAAATTTGCGTTCCGGTGGCATTTGTGTGTTAGTATTTACATGATGATAAGAAAGTCTCTCCCTCATGATGAGAGAGAATAGTCAAGTATTCAAATTTTCTACATATCGAGAGTAGTTTATTAGATACAAATTGATATTTCATCTATGATTTGCTACACGTATTATTATTGCAAGCCATTTGCTTATAAGCTTTTCAATTATTTCTCCATTGTAGTAAGCATATCAGCATAGACCCGAGGCGTGTATGCGATAGGGTAAGATAATACGCATGAAATGTATGTGCCTTTTGTTATGTCTGTGGCAGTCTTGAATATTTACTATAAGCTCGATGGTGTGTGTAGGTGTAGGTGTAATTGTTATTCATTTAAAATGTCAATAATGCAAAAATAGCTTAGAATTTATTTTTATGAACAATTAATGATTAAGAAATTAATATAAGTTTTAGTTTCTGGCAATATTTTATTAAAATTGAATGTTTTTTTATTACGAAAAAACATTTTCTTCCACGTAGCGTTAGACTGCTATTAGAGATATAACTTTTCTCATCTTTCCTAAGAGAATGCAATTTTCTCCTTAAAAGAACAATTCGTCGTTTAAGGCTATCTATGATAGAAATAATCTTTTCGTCTTCAACTATCGACAGAAGGATGGAAGCAATGCCCAAGGAAATAATAACTTACTGTTTGAAGCAAGTTTTAGTCAGAAGAAATAATATGTGGCGAACGGAGTGATGGGTTGACGGGATGATTGGCACATATTACTTCCCCTGCTGCTAACGTTTACTGGATAGGTTTCATATTATTGGAGCAGGAATGTTCGCTTATATCTCAATCATTTTGCGATGCTTTTGCATCAGTGGTTGTTACTAACTCTAGTCCAGTAATCCTTTCTCTGATCATTTTTCATCCAATCAAGGCGCTGTGAATATTTCACGATGTGACTACACTAACGACATTAATGACATTAATGCCATAATGACGTGCATCATAGTTTTCGGCTGTTCACAAATTCTATTGAAACCACTTTTCTCTACTCATCACAATGCTAGCCCCATTTGCTTTGAGTTAAAGTCGCCGATTTAAAGCTCCAAAAAGCTATATGTCTACGTGTCAGCTCGAGAAATTATTGTGTTGCGTGAAACTTAAACTTAGTGCTTTCACGTGAAGAAGTCAAAATTCTATTCACTATCTATTCTCTCCATCTGGTGTTACCTATCAAAAATCATTTCATCTAAACTACCTCACGTAACCGTAAATTTCTTTCGTATATGTGTGCATTCAAGTTAGGGGAAAGTAAAATCAAAAAGGGAAACTTTTTTTTTTGTTAAATAAGATTTATTTATATTTATATGTACGTATAACTGTCTCTATACATATATACCGACATACATATACATATAACACATACATATATATGCAATAATTATGTGCATACATTTATGTGATAGGATTGCGACAGGACATCTGGGATAATGGAGCGAATATTATGCAAGAGCGAAATCGTAGGAACGGGAAAATTTACATGTGTGAATGCACATCCTCTTCATCGGTATGAGATTTTCAATCAGTGTAGCCGCCTGTCTGCTCAGCCCACAGACTCTGGTTAAATCGCCTGTTTAAATAGTGTGAATGTATATATAATTCTTTTCATTTTTTAGTTTATTAGAGCAATTCTGTAAGCCTCGGTATTTATGGTCTGTGGAATCTATAACAATGTCTATACTTTCCATATTCACTACCAGAAGATGATAGCAAATTGATTTTGACATTGTTTTTGTAACATGAAGATATGCGCTTATATATGTTTTGTCAATGTAATATTCTAACCGGGTTTAGCTATGTCCGGGTGCTGCGTCTGATTGCTTGTTGGCACCACCAAAATCACAGAAATCGATATAAAAAACTGAGACTTCTCGAAGTCGATACGAAAATGGCATCCATCAGTTCTATATTGCCAAAGGTCAAGTACTATTCAAAATTTCTTATAACTTATTTGCAAGTGTTTATGATATCCAATCGGAATACAGTTTCTTGTCGAGACTAAAACTTTTAAGTATTAGGTGTATACATATTATCAATGGATTCCATGTATCAGTAAGTCTTGGGACAATCAATTAAAAGCATCTTTGATATTTCAATGTCCGTTTTATAGAACAACTTGTCAAGACTGCTATAATAAGCTTTGATTTCCGCCATGATCTTCTTCTTTACAAGAGAATCCTTTTGTGTATAAGGGGAATATGGTGGGTGAGGATGGAGCAGTAATTTCGATTTCAGTACATGTAACTTTGTAATTGCATCCAAAGACTTGGGGCGCAATGCATAATAATGGCGAAAGAGAACTTTCTTCTTCGCTACTTGTGGTCCCAACTTTGGTAATTTCCTCGTTCGACAGAACCAAACGTGCTGTATACTATCCGTTGTTCATATTTTTCCAGTTTCCTGGGCAGTTAACGAATAGGATACCATAAGCATCCGAAAATGCAAACATAACTATCGCGTTGTTGTTCGCTTCGCAAGCATGTTAACGGGTCGTTTTCAACTACGTTACGAGAAGCGGGACCTTACTTTTATCAATTATCGAAAATAACTTTGAAAATTTTTGGATGCTTACTGTGGCAGTAATCCCGTTTGACCGTTCATTGCGTTCAGCATCATCGGTGTCGGAAAAAGGCAAACCACCGAAATATTATTATTTGCAACGGAGAAAAGTTATTGGAACTCTTTTTGAACCGACACTAAGTTTGAACGGTCCCATTTCCTATCAAAACGAATTCTTTATTTGAACATATGAAATCATTTTTTTTTTTTGGCCCGTTTTGAAAACAAATAAATAAATAGGTGACATAAAATTGTGGCAAACATCGTTTCAGAGTTAGTACCTTCGAAAAAGTGTGTGGAGTTTTTAAGTCTCTATTCCACGACTTATTGATCAATATGTTATGTGAAGAGCCTATCTAGATGATGGTTAACAAATGCCCGCCCCAAAATGAATATAGTTTTCTTACTTGTTTGCAAATTCCATTGTTACACTCAGTACAGAAGGATTTCATATATACGCACACTAGTATTAAGATATCGTTTGTAACGAATTCGCAGAATCATACCCTTGCAGAGGCTCTGTTGAGTCTACGCCGTAGTATATATAGTGAATCAATTAAGCCCTTCCTTCCACATTCACTCATTCCCTGAAGTTTTCATAGTTGAGAAACTCTAAAAACTTGAGACTTCACTTGTATATGCTTTCCAAGCGGTTGCCAGTTGCTTTACCACCTAAACCCCTAGTCGCCAGTAAAAGTTTTAAAAAACAAAATTTTCAATCGGTGGCAGATATCGATATACTTTTTACCACAAATACTTATGGGAATCATTTTAAGATCCCAATAAAAAACGGTGTAGGGGCTATTTATATGTCTAGCATTAATAAAAATGATTGTATATCTAAGTATTTGGTGATGCATCTAAGATTCGTTGTAAAGAGAATATTGTATTCTTACTTGTTTCCATTTATTTTTTTTTTTTGTGCAACTTATGAACAACATAAATTCAATATCAATAATTTGAGTGTACGCCTTGAGGATATTATTGCGGTAATGGCAACACAGTGGAGGTGGAAACGTTGCATGGCGGACTTCAGTGGTGAGGATGTAAGGCAATGTCAAGTTGTGTGGCATTCTCTTACACAAGTTTAAAAACACATTTAAAACTTTTCAAATACTGTACGCTCCACGAACAAATAACAAGTTTGTTTTTCGTATACTTACGTATGTACATGTTACGTTGTACGTTTATGCCTGCATATAGCCATTGTTAGTTATAGTTTTGGTGAACTCATATTATTAAAAGTTATTTATCAACTTCATTTCTGCAGTTATTGTTCAATAGTTAAGCGCTTTTTTTTTTTTTTTTTTTTTTTTATATAGTTTTCTTCTTCGGTTTCAGGCGAACATTAGATAAACAATTCAGCATTGAAATGAATTTGGTATGAAAAACGTAAGAGAATTTTTGGCCCTGTCTGAAAGTGAACTCGATATCCATAAATTTTTCAATGACTATACGAAATGTTATGGGTTGTTGTTCTCTTCTCTTCTCTTCTCTTCTCTTCTGCTTTGTTTTTTTTTTTTTTTTGAAGGCCAAATGAATAAGCGAAACTAACACTCGCTTAACCAAAATCGAAATGGAAATGAAATAAAATAAAAGCAGTAAAACGTAGAGAGAGAAACCGAACGTGAGCCATCTTAAAGTCAATTACAAAGAATGTGTTCAGATCAGTAATTTAGTATGGTAATGCAAATAGCATACATTCACTGCACACTACCGCTTTCGTCCTTCCATTCATTTGCTAACACACACTGAATACTATAAATTACAATACTCAGCTATAATTATACCTCATGCACCGGATATACAAACTGTAAGTGTACGAAAGTGTACGAGTTTGCAAAACAAAACCTTGAAATTCAATTTTGTGTGTGTATGTGTTAAAATCCAATTAACACCATTGTAAGGATCTCTATTATTACCCGATTAAGGGGAAACATTAAATTTTGCGTAAAATCCGATGCAAAAGAAAACTCACATGCATGGCCACCCAATGCCATTAAAGAGTGAATAAAGAATCGCTTTTTAAAGTCATCATCATAAGTATGCGATTGAAGGTAAACGAGGTATACGAGCAAATCTAGATTTGTAGAATTGACTGCTTCTGCCTCACAGATTGTCATTCTCGGTGGTATTGTGGTACAACATGTACAAGTATTGACGAATTTTTTTAGAAAATCCAAAAATACAAAAGTCTTGCTCGCAAAGGAATGAAAAAATCAGGGCTCTCACACCTTACCACCTACCTACCTTAGATGATCTTATAAAAGCTAAATTATATCGCATATATACGATATCATAAACTTGATCGCTAAACGCTATGTATGATGTGAGAAAAATGGGCTCGGATTCTCCTTCAAATTTTAATTTTAGAAATTAATGAATATTTTTAAGTAAAACATACCAAAATCTGCTTAGTGGATTCGCGTATGGGATAGATAATTCCGTTTTTCTACTTCTATCCTTTAAAGAAAAAAAAAATTTTGTTTTTCGACAATTAAAATGAACTTCGGACCAAGTTCTCTTTCGAATGCTTTGAATGGATGAATTTCACTGAAGTAATTTCATTAGTTCTATGAAACTGTGATTTCAACGATTACAACATTTTCATTAATTCGTTTAATCGGAACAGCATGAATTGCGAACTCTGCATCAAATTAACTGGTATACATTCTGTACCTCTTTATATACCAGCTACCGCATGCAACGTGCACAAGAAAACACGTAAAATTTTGGCATCTGTGTATGACTTTATCGGAGTACGAATGAACGAACACTCTTACATGCATTCATGCACTAAATATATATATATGTGTGCGTGTGCGCATGCATGAGAGTGCGATTGCATCAAGTTCTTTAGTTGCTGTGGGAACCAACCAAAAATGGACCAGCAGGGTAGAAGAAACATTTACAATTGTAAATTGTATTAATTTTTCTTGTAACTGCTTCATAATGGATAAAAGGGATACAAATAGAAAGAAACGCAAAACATGAAAGCAACCAATCTACAGACATCAATGTAATCAATACGTGAATGGTAAATGGTGTTACAAAATAAATCCATGGCAATTTAAAAATATAAAATCTTGCATTTACTTTCTTTTTATCGATAGTAAAGCAAACTTTCTCTTCTCAGCATATTTTTAGACGCACACGTACTTAAAGAGCTAATTCCTTAAATTGTCTCAACTAACTTTCGAACTTTTAGAATAATTAGTATAAAGTTTTACACGAATTTGCTGCTATGCCTGCCTGGGTCTGCCTGCCTGGCTCTGCCTGCCTAGTAAGGTAAACATCTTTCAAACCAAACACGGAGATCAATCACACCTTAGCAGCCATTAAAGATTTAATGTTGAAAATGGTCGATAACAGTAGAAGAACTCTTTAAAGATTATATCTGGTAGGCAGATATGAGAAATTGTGGACTTGTGGACTGTTTTGTTATAGCAAACGGAATTTCATCAATTCCGCGAGAAACCCCCCCGCGTAAAAACCCTTTTTACTGTAAAGCATTGATTTTTTATAATCCGAAAATGAGTTAAGACTTTCACAAAGTGGGCGCGGTAACGTTTGATTGATCGTACGATTATGTAGATTTGCTTTGAAGAAGAGATTTTCTTGCCCGACGTTCAGATTAGAACTCATGATATCATTTAGATAACAAACAAAAAAGTTTTGTGTTTTCTGTGTTAGGACGAACCTAGCGTATCCACTAATGAAATTCTTAAAGCATTGCAACAAGAAAAGAATACACGGGCAATATACAAAATTGTGTGTATGTAAAATATATCTAAGCTGATAGGAGTAGTACAATAACAAGAAGACTCAGCGAATGAAGGGATGGACGGACGTGGTTAGTTGAATGTGGCCATTTTGATCTGTGTCTTTAATTCAAAAATCAAAGCGTACCGAGACAAAAACAGGCAGTTTAATGAAGAGATGAACGAACTGACGGTACGGAGCGAACCACCGGTGGCACATCGGCAAAGTACAGGAAAATCGGAAAAATCAGATAAAAAAGAAAACGAAAAAATAATCTAATTGACAAAAGAGGCCGGACAACGCGAGAAACTAACAGTCAGAGGGCGACCAACGTCACATGGACACACACATAAAAGCTCCGACGAATTATGCAGAAAAGATAGGAGTACGAGCGCAGAGAAGAATGAGAGGAGAGAAGAGTAAGAGGATAGCAGACGAATGGATAAAAAGGCTCATGCCCTTAAGTATGGTCGTACATAAGAACAAAAATGTCACGAACGAGAAAATTCATTCTCATCCTAAAATTGGGAATTTTTTTCATCCCTTTAGTCTTGGTGCAGCTAACTCTGGAATTAAACGTTTACACCTGCTCTGCTGCCCACCCTGCGGCCAATAAAACAGTTTTGCTTCACTTAGCATGTCTATACCAAACTGGATTATAAGATATGAGAGATTGGCTATGGACTAAATTTTGCCCTATTGGCAACGCAAGGCCTATCTTGCATCTCTAATTATCTTGTGCACACGCCATTTTGGGGTAACTACAAGTATGCTTACACAGCTGCCAAGACTCCATCGTTCCCAGTCAGGCCTTCTGTATGCGGCTTTTCTTCGTTTCAGCGAAATAATGAGTACGCATACTAACATCCATGGTCCACATACTGCTTTGGGGTAACCGGCGTTACACAACATAGCCATTCTAGCAATTGGATTTTCAATATATCCTGAATTGTCAACCAACTTTTCTCAACGAACTTTCAATGTTCAATGACAAACTACGAACTAGCAATGTCACGCCTCCAATCATATCGCTAGATACTTCTCTAATCTCTTTAATACATCACTGACCGCTTGTATATCTTGGGCCTTCGTAGTAGCTGATTGCTTAGTAAAGAGGTCTATAAGCAAACGACTTCGGGTACTCTCGATGACTTTTCCACCGTCACCAACACGTAGCCTCCCTTATGGAATGGTAAATAGAAATGTATGTAATAACTAGCAGGTACCTATAGGGGAAGAGAATATAAGTATGTGCGACGTGGCTGACTAAAATTTCAATTTAGACGGTCGATGGTGGACATATTAGTGTAAGTGGACAAAATGATCAGATTATCTCGTTTACCATTTTCGTTCAGTGTTCTTCCATATTCTTTATGTGTTTGTGAACACTTAACCAGGATATATTGAACAGAATTACAATTTTAGGTCGAATGTGGAATCAACACTTTACTACTAACTTTTAGAAAATAACGAAATTTAAGAGATATCTGTAAATAAACATAAAATAGTTTTTGCTTTTTCGTTTTATTCAAAGTGTAGTGTATGCGCAATAATCATTTTACTTCATCACGTTCTCAGACTAAAGCAACGTAGTCATATTCAACCAATTTGAAAATGGGCACATATATGAAAATGAACATTGATTTCATTAAAACTGACTGACTGAGGATTTCATTCGCACAATGCAACACTTGCAAAACCAACGAAATATTTCGTCATTATTATCATGCTAATGGCAGCTTTGAAGGGAGATAGAAAAGAAAGTTTCCGGACCTCTTTCCCATTCGCTTCTTTAATTTATCATGAAAGGCGTATATTTTGGAGAAGCAGTCAAAGAAGCAAGGTAAGTCAAATATTTGTTGCAAATATAGTTCCATACACATAATCACACGATGCAGATACATGCGCATTCCAAGTGAAATGAAATGAAATTTAAATTCCGAATATGTGAAAATGTGCTATGAAAATTTTAACAGCACATTTTCACATCATCAAGCACAACAATAATGAGTACAGCAACAAAAATAACAATAATAATAACAACAACAACAACAGTAACATGAACACACAGACATTGATTCCCAGGTGCCACATATTGCAAACGCTGTGCTGGGAATTCACATACATTTTTAACATCAGATTAGTTGCGGATTCACATATACAAAGCAGTGATAAATTACGAGCAAAGAAAAAAGCGGTGGGCTTTGCCGTCATCAACGGCGTAGAACTATTAAAATGAGAGCTTTTTACGGAAGATAACACTATCGGTACTGTATAATATTAACAAGGAGCGCAAACAACTGGCATATAACGAATTCACTGCATACTTCATTCAAATGTCGCTTGATATTTAAAACACCTTTTACATTTTGTAGCCTATTTTAAATTGAATCTGTTAAAATTAGTTGTAGCATACTTTATGGAGTTACAATCTAAACCGAGCATTTAATATAATCGTTCTCACATCTGGTCACTTGTTCGGTTTCCTTTGAAAGTTAGATATATAGTGTTCTAATCTAACGATTCCCTTGTATTTCATAACCATAATTAATCGATGCATAAACATCTACTTTTATCATATCGATTGAAGCAACCACAAACGAACACAAACGACTCTACAAAGTGTATGTATTGGCTTGAGTAGCAGACCGTCTATTACTTTGGTCTTCGGTTAAAAAAAGCAAGTTTTTAGCTCCAAGATGCATTTCGATCCGGAACAAACCGGCCAATCAAATGAATATCGTGGGAAATGTGAATCGAGATCGGCAGGTTATTTCGATTATCGCGGTAGTGTGCATTATGAGTTTCTCCTGCCCTGTCAAACTGTTAACAAGGAATATTATTTTAATGCGTTACGAAGGCCAATAAGCTGACAAAATTTTAAAACCAGATTTACCTTATTTTTTGAGTACAGTAGAAGATATCTCGGTAGCCGCTTAGCTATAATTAAAATTTTTTTTTTTTTTTATGTAATGTAACCAATCACTCAAGGGATATAAGCCCCTCATTCGGGTAACATGGTGATGGTTAGAAAAAAATGAGGAAGGATAAAAAGACAGGGAAAGACCCCTTGTTTTTACACACTGACCAGTCGCCATAGCCACGCTCAGGTTACGAAATATCCGTCTAAAACTTCATATATTTTGTTCTTGTAATCGCGTGGATCTTTTTAAGCCAATTTACAAAAGGACAGGGCCCGCGTACACAATGTACCTACCTTTGTAACAACAGGCAATTAAAACTTTGTTGTCAAAGCATCCCCAATAGGACTAGTGATGTAAGGTCAAGTTCGACTAAAAGATCGTTGAAAAGTTTCACATTAAAATGAGTCTGACGGTCCTTAATATCTTCTGCTTACCTACATATAAATGTTAAAAATTAACTAAAAATGTTTCGAGAATGCAACCAAAGAAACTTAATTTCCTATCAGACCCACAGGATCCGCGGCGACTGTGCCGAAAAATTTTTGATGGCGGCATTAAAACGCTCGGCTTAGAATGATTTAAAAAAATATTCTTCTCTTTTAAATCTCGAATGCGGTCAAAGCGGCAAGAATAGCAAACGAGTATTGATTTTTTTCTTTCATAAGTTAGCAGCAATGTTTTCTTGTGCAACCATTCATTTTATATAAACACACATTTTAATATTTACTTTGTATCGGTTGCATACTATTTGCTTAATGAGTTGTTAAAGTTGCACTTTTTCTAAAATGAAAATTTTAAAATTTATGTTTTTAACGTAAATCTGTATACGTTCTATACAAATAGTCGGGGGACCCATAAGTCAATAACTATTTGAAAATTTAAAACCAATTTTTCAGTAAGTCCATACTTCTATTTCTTAATTTATTATATGATCTCCAACATAACCAAGCACGGCCTGCTATCTGTCCTCGAAATTTTCAATCCCGCTCTTATACACATGCAGGGTTCGTTAAGCAAAATATGACTTAGCGTACTTCTATGCTAAGCTATGTTCAGGGGTTGATATATTTGTTTGATTTGCAGAAAGCCATTCCTTGGAATGTTTTATGTTATTGCAAAGACTTCTTTTTTTATATCCGATTGTGATTCGGATAAGAAATAGATTTCTACAAAATCTGGATAGCAAAGATATGTAAATTGATCGACGAATATTCTCATTCTGGTCTCAGATAATTGATGGGGCAACCTTATTCCTTGGCTATATATATTTGGGGAGCCATTATCAATTTTGAGCAGTCGCCCAATTCGCGACCTGCCAGAGAGATCGTAGTCGTCACCAGCAATTCTTCTGAACCATCGTTGACACTTGTTGACGAACGTGGACTTCGGAAGATACGAACGCCATCATTTTAAAAAAACACCATTAAACTGTTAAGAATACTTTGTACACATGCTGACTTTGCTACTTGGCCAACTGTACTGTGTGGTGCGTTTAATATTTATTGTCCATTTGGACATAAGAACACATCATTATGGTCACCACTAAATGTTAATATACTTCATCTATTAAGTTAGTCGTGGTATATGTGGCAACCATAAACTTAAAAACATGTATATATATGTATCTATATGCTACATACATATATTTTCATAAGTTCAATGCATGACATGGCAAAGAAACAGGTCTGAAATTGTTATGTGTGTGTAAATATTCTGTGTATTGTATATTTACTAATGCGATTATAAAAGGTCTAAAAGCCGATCGAAAGTTTCATTACACTTTTTGCACCTTAAACCACTCGTAGCACGGCGACATATTAAGTTTGTGCCGACGTATGCAATACCCAGAGGGACTTGAGAGAGTCACCTTTTATTATACCGATCGATTTAAGAAATGATTCTGAGTCTAAGTTTATATGTCCGTCTGTCCGTCTTGTTTTCTTGTGTTCAACATGCATGTTGCAATTTTTCAGATATTGTGATGAAATTTAGTATATTGACGTGTTGTGGTCCAACGACGAACGTTATTGCAAATGTTTCCAATCGGACCACTTTTTACAGCAATTCCCATATAACACCTTATTTTGAGAAGTCGATATCTGAATAGCTGTAGGATATTTAATGATGGGTCGTACCCCATCATAGTGTTTTTACTCGTTAAAGTCCTTTCTGGCGGGCTGTTTGGAACGAAGAAAGATGGTGGCAAATACAGTTTCACCTGGCAACTCCGAAAAAAGCGAAACTTTTCGTTTTTCTAAGCCATAATTGGGACCGTTCGCGAACATAACATCATGTGTATTCCTGCTGGGAAAATAGTGCTGAATGATAAGCTCGCTTGCCATTAGAAATAAGTTCGATTTAAGTCATATATGGACGCCTGCATTTAGCATAATAAAGCAACCCAGGTGGGGCGCTTTAAAATGGACTAAAGTGTCTTGCATGCATTTTAAATTAATTTTACGCACACATTCCCATAGAAGGGCGTCTCCTTTCCATACAATAATTCGTAGGCGAATTTCATAGGAAAACATCAAACACCTTATGAATCTGCATTTCGATCAGCAGAGATATGTAATAATGTGTGCACAATCATATCAACTATTATGAACATTCAAAAAATTCCATTGAGTTCGTTGCCGTGAGTTTTGATGATGGTGTAAATAAATGCGGCTTTTGCGGATAGCGTATACGGGGAAGAGCGAGCGCGCAAACAACCCAATTACTGGAGACCATCAATTGACTTAAAAGAATAGCGAGTCGTGCAGAAAGGGAGAAAGAGAATAATAAAAAAACTGTTATTACAGTTATATATGATGAACGCATCTTCGTACTTTCATTTTCCTAGAGATTTTCTTTCCTCTGCTTCATGCATATAAAATAAACAAGAATTATTGTTTGTAAACCTGTATTAATGTATGCGTGTGTGGATTTGTTTCGTGTGTAGGCCTCCTGCTGTATAAAACATGCCAAAGTGTTTATGTTTTAATATTTACATACAAAATAATGCAACGCATCAGCCGACAGACAGGTAGGCAAACAAATATAACTACCACTGCCGCTAGTACGACTTCTACTATTAAAGATGTGAGCACATATTTGTACGCTTGTATAGATGTCAAAAATTATGCACATCTATGTGAATGTATGTATGCTTTTGCATACCGTTATAAAATGTATGCATATATTATACACATGCATACGTATACGTGTGTGTCTGTCTTTGATGTGTATAGCATGTCAAGGCTGGCATATATTTTTTAACAAAATATTGAATAATAAAACAAAAACACCTGCGCAACACAAACATAGAATGAAAACTGCATAAAGAAAAAGAAAAAAAAAAAAAAAAAAAAACATGCATATGAAATGATTGCAAATAACGTTTTATTCGTGGTTTGAAGTCAACCTTTAAATACTCACCATTCTGAGCAATGAAGAGTACTGGGCAGTAACGAGCATTAATGGTAAATTGCACGTTTACCGTTTAGTCTTGAAAAGGTGTTATTTTGTTTATATGCTTAGCAACAAAAATATATTAGAATTTAAAGACATACAACTACTCATCGTAGAATCTTTTAACTGAATGTATTTTTCATTTGGAATGAATTGCGAAATCATTCTCATCACCACTTATGGAGAAAGCAAATTTAATTTATAAAACTTTTTTTATATCCGACGGTATGGTCTGCAACCGGAATTAATCTACGTGTATGTGTCTGTCCGTCCTGGCGACATCTGTGATAACACGAATTGTCCCGGTAAGGCATCGACTTCAAATTTAACAAAAACATAACAAAATGTATAGAACTAAGTTGACATTGAAAATGGTCCAAATAGGTCAGAGGTCACATCTACAGTACAAAATGTAAACTGGGACACCATTGTTCGTAAAAGTAAAAACTTTGACTTTTTTTTTTTTTTGCTCGTTACTCGTATATTATAGTGAATAAAACGACACAAATTGTCAAGCACACATAGATACGTGCAGTGTGTCTGTACAAAAGTAAAAAGGCATTTGCAACGCCTTTCCAATATTACAGAGCGTCGATATTTAATTTTAATTTGATTTTTTTTGTTTATCTGCTTGTAACCATAAAAGATTCGAGCGATATACAAATATGAGAAGGACCTAGTAACTCTAATCTTAAAATATTTCAATAGAAATTCCTGTTGGAATTCAAACCGGAAATCGTTCCTCGTCGTCCCAATTATAAATAAATTGAAAATAAAGACAATTAATCGCCAATATTTGTAAGATAAGATCCTCTGGTATCGGGTGAAATTGCAAGCAATCAAAAATTTGATGGACTGTTGAAGTCATCGTGACTTTCCCATTTTTGTTAGATTTCCGCATATCCAGCAACGCTTGGCCTTTCCGGCTACAGTTCATTTCATTTCGGCAACATTCGGCTTTCGTTTGTTTTAGTCTGGCAGGTCGATCTGGCAGTCGACGATTTATCCTGACGGGGTTCCACGGATTTTGTTTTTCGCATTGTATAAATATTTCGCTACATCTGCGCGATTATAAAAGTCTTCAGCATAAATATTAGACCACTTTTTCTGAATATAATTTGAAAGAACAGATATAATCTGCTTTAGATCCCTATACCATTGCATTTAAAATTTCGTCTTTAACTAGTTTCATAGCATTCTGTGCTCTGGATAATAGTCGGCCACGCCATGCAATCATTTCCGCAGCTAACGACAAATTTTGAGTGGAAGTGAAGGTAGACCGTATTTATTTGGGACGAAATTGGAAATGACCCGTTATCCGAACGCACAAATGAATGCACACGTGCATCGCGTGAAGTTTAACAAAATGCATAAATATCTGCACATAGCTGGTAGGTAATGTGTGTTAAAATGTTGTCCCTAATTGCGGAGAAGGAACATTTTTAGATATAACAAGCACGTGACTCTGGTGAATAAGTGAGTGCCAGACTTTTAGAATTATCTCTACTGAGTATTATCATTCCCGATGTTGTCTCAGTTTCTTCTATATTTTAGGTCTGAATATACGCAAATCACAAGCATTTCTTAACCCTAAGCTTTTTAATGGCTAAGTTTTCTATTTCCTTTTTGGCAGCTTTGGCAAATAACGATCCCTTGTGATAGGAATAATCGTCATCTTGGAAGCTAGAGTAGAATGGATACAAAAAAAAAGTGATTGTAGATAGTCGAAGGTCTTCTCATGCAAATAAAATTTTTCGAAAGAATTTGTTATCCATTTGTTATCCACGCCTTGTCAACAATTTTTTTTTTTTTTTTTAATTTCAATTGAAAACAATCAAACTAACGTACTCGGTGGAGGTAGAGTTCAAATTAATTTTTATGAATTATTTTTATACAAAAGAGCGTTGTAATGCTTTCGCATCAACGAATCATAATTTGATTTATTATTACGATCGTCAATAGTTAGAGTGTAGTCAGGAAAGGATTTATTTCGTTTTTGTTTTTAGGTAAAGTGGTCACAATCCATCAAAAAATTCCCGCGCCAAAATTCCAAATAACGCTAAAGCAGCACACAATCTGATAACAACTAATATTATAATACTGTTCGGGATAAATTGGATGCAAACGTTTGCGAGTTGACAGCTGGTTTATAAGCCATTTTTCATGCAAGCCATATGTCGAACGATCAAATTTGTTTATTTGGGAAAATTCAAATGAAAAGATTGGCAATAAGCGCTGTTGCGGAATCATTCACTCTTACTACTCTCATCTTCTAAATATTCATATTTCTCAAACCTAAACTGGTCTCCACATGACAACCACTTTTTAATCGGTGAGAAATGGATTTTACCCTTGGAAATTGGGGCAAATCAACGGATCATAGTATATGTAGCACTAATTGCTTATCGGTTTTTTTTTTATGAAAAAAGTAAACAAAAACTGTCTGTCAAGTATTGTCCTTTGCGCGCAGCACACATTTCTCATCTTTCTGAAGAATGTTCAATAGTTGTGTTGGGGCGACTTCCAAAACCGTAGGATCATACGAGCCATCCAATAACACTATTGTTAATCAGAAGATGTAATATTTGCTGAATACAGCAAGGATCGAGTTCAGTGACATTAATTTTTTTCTTTTGCCCGGCCTTAATGATGTCATGGCTTATGTCATACGCCGCCCGTTTCTGGGCTCACTTCAGCATTCAGCTTAGTAGTCATTACGACTATTTGCACTTTGGTTATCGCTTAGCATTTATTGTTTATCACTCTCGAAGTAGTCCCATCTAGAACTCGACTCTAGTCCCAGCTCCCAAGGGCTATATCGTTTACCGTTCAACCAGATAAGTTATATGCGTGTTGACGAGGCGTGTTGCAAATCGCTTTTTTACATTGAAAAGTCACGGTTTGTCAAATGCTCTTTGGAAAAGGAACGTCACCTCTTAGAAAAATCGGCACGTACCCAAAAGAGATCAAATATGCGAAGCAGGACTTACGATCGAATAAAGCTTTATTTTGAACTCAAAGCTTCATTTTATTAATTTCACTTTACGAATTACTCAGATATTGAAAAAAAAAAAAAAGATTTACTCTACTTTCATGAGCTTAAGTACAGGAGGAAGCAATCTTTTACTACCACGGTAACATGAATCGGGAACAATACGCACTTTGATGGGAATAAAAACCTTCCAGAAGTCATTAGTTTGTTGGGTTCGCCGTTCAAAAAAACAAAAGAGACTAAAACCATCAGAGAGTGTAAACGATTTTAGTTTCCTATGCATTTGTGGAGAGAACGAAAAGCAAAGGCACCAGCATGTTCACATTATCGCTTCTAATTCTGTTACATAACACAAGAAGACAAATGTAAAAATCTGTTTGCGGTCGTCATAGAAAAAGTGAACCAATTTTCGTTTCGTTCGAATTGCGACCTCATCGCTTTATTTGAAATTTATCACGCGAACCTCGTACACAAAAGTGCATATTTGTGCAAAAACGTGTCATATTATACCGTATATGACTTAAAGCTTTATTTGCTCGGTGTATAGGATAGGATAGGATAGGATAGGATAGATAAATAGTATTTGCATTCGGTTAAATGGAAACGAGATGAAACTTAAACACTTGCAGCGGTTGCTTTTAAAAATACATATATATATATATATATATATATATAGAATATAGAGTGAATACATACGAATATATCTAGTTAACTAAATATATTTAGGTGTCGATGCGTGTATAAATGAACACATCGCCTTTGCATTCGTGCAATTATTGGAATAAATAAATAACAAACAGAGAATGTTATTCATTAAAACAAATTGAACCTAACCCGCTCGCTTAAGTGTAGTTGTGTTCTATTTGACCAAAAATAAACACACACCCGCCTAAAGAAACATTTTTATACATTTTTATATGTATTTATACATATATGCATATATATATATATATGTACGTATACAGTGCTTTCTTATTAACTTATTCCTAGTACGTTTTATTCAATTTTCAAATATATGCATAACTTTTCTTATGCAAGGGAACATCTTTAGAGTATATGCACTCTAAACATATATATATATATATATATATATATACATATATTGTTAGACATACCATATCATAACAATCTATTTAAGGCATAAAGGATTGTCAGTTGACCACAACAACACATACAACAATATCATCTTAGTTATTTACCTTCTAATCCGTCATTCTGTCCGGTTTAAATTTTTCATCTTCTAGCGATAATTCGCGATCATATTTTCAATTCATTCTTTTCTTTTAATGTGCGGCGATTAGTTGTTAACGATAGCCCTGTTGCTATCAAAGCTTCAATAAACTATCGAATGCCTTATGAACTATGAATTATTGAAATTTATTCCTTCACATTAGAACAAATTCCTGGTGCATTTTCATTGCCGTACACTTTCTAAAGAAACGAAAATTTCCATATTTCACAAGTTTCGTATTTCGTAGATCGTATGTAAGTGAAATGTTGCATTTTGCATGAAAATCAAATCGAATTCAAAATTTCATTTATAACCACGAAGGAATTATTAAAAGCGAATTGCTGTACGTAATAATATCGCTCAGCTAAGTAAAATGCACTGTGCTCACCTACATACTTGTAAAGCTATTAATAACAAATTACATAATTGAGATTGGACGTTGCCGTTAGCAACCACGAGCAGAGTTTACTAATTCTCTCATTTCATTTATAAACGCCTAAATATACAGTTACTGTATACTTAACAATAAGTTAAACTAGCTTAGCCGTCAGTTGTGAACATGAACACAGTATGTAAATTTAAATACAACAAGCAGACAGGATTTTAAAGTTTTACATTGATAGTTGATAGTTTCAGCATCGAAAATAAGTAATAGGTAAGTCTGCTGCATGGATTTGAGTTGAAAAGAGCAAAAAATTGAAGGCTACCAATTTGAAGGTTTACGCAATTCTTGGCCTAGAGCGTGAAAGAGAAAATATTCTCACAGTATAATAATTTCATTACTAACCCGACCTATCATTTTAAAAAGGTTAGACAGAAATATGCGTGCAACCAGAGAATGAAAACTTTCTTATATTTGCATGAGGTTGCATGATGTTGAATATTAGTTTCACTTCAGACTTCAAGAGCATTTTTGTTGACTTTAATACATCTGCTGTGGAAAGTTGGGTGCGTTAAAGTCGACGTGTGCCTAAGTTTATTTCGGTTTTGCTGTTCAGTTCTACTCATTCCATGCATACATTTGCGTATACTATTTACATAGATCGTCGGTAGGTAGTAAATTGTCAGTCATTATTGTATGTTAATTGATACTTTTGTGACTAGTGTGGATTCTCCTGATTATTTTTCAATCAGTTTTCCAATTTTAATGCATTGGTATATGATTGGTTTTAACTTATGCTTAAATTAAATTCTCCTCTTTCCCATTAAATGCATTTAAAATTGATTTAATCAATCAAATCGATTCATTTAGCATCCTACACGACATCCTACAGACATATATTTTATCTAATATGCCATCTCCTTAACCGACAATAAGGTCACGGTATAGCTTTCATGAAGTATTTTTTTTCATGGCCTTAACAGATGCTGAGAAGCTTTTGAAGTGAGGGTAAAAAAGTTCATAAACTGAAAGCAAATGTGTTCCTAGCAATTTCATGATCTTCCCAAACCGCTCTGGTTATTTGCGTCAAATAAAGTCCCGCTAAAAAGGTATAGCCAACCCAGTATCCTACTTGTTGATTTCTAACTGCTCTAATACACCAACATTTGCCGTTGGAAAGTGTTTACAGGCATGTCAAAGCATTTTCAAATAAAATTACATACATGAATACATGAATAAATTTGACGCTGAGAGCGATTCGAAAGGTATTAGTGCTTCCGCCAGGAAATTAAAAGTTTACCATAAAATCTTTCATCTCAGCTACAAGTTCTAGTCTATAATAATGAATGAATATTAACTCTATGTAGAGTAGTGTATAGTTTTGTCATTTTCTTTGCCATTTCGTAACACGTAAAGACTTTAACACTCAATGCTGCTTTCGTTCGACGCAATAAAAACGACATGTTCTAACGTAATTTCTTCGACGAAGGGTCGAATGAAGAGTAGTTGTTTACACCTAAAATAGCAGGCTTAGGGTAAAAGTTAATAAAAAAATATCGCTTAAAAGAGCTTTTCCACGAAAGACGATTTTTCAAAACGGGGCGATCTTTAATATAAGGTTTAACGGAGATACGGACGTATGAGGTTTTTGGCCAAATAATTTTAAACATTATTCAGCAAGGAATGATTGCTCTTTGTTGGTAGAAAATTGATAAAATTGAAAATTTTCAAAATCAATATTTTTTTATAGTGAAATTTGAACCATTCGAACCACTGTTTGCCGCAAAGACTTTCAATATCAAAACCAATTTTTGTACTTAACTTTGCGTTTAACAAATTACTCCCTTTTTTTTCTTCTTGTTTTTTTTCCAGGCTCTTAAGCTAACTTGCTATGTATAGACAGTTTCTGTCCTTAATATAAATAGTCTCAGCATATGGTTTGAATAGCTTTTTTTTTTTGTTCCTAACTATTCTTTCTGTCGGTTCCCGTACCGTAATGACAACAATACATGGGTTTATTATAAAGAATGCTCTCCAGAACCAATTGATGAACTCTTGTTTAGTAAACATTTTCAATTTTGATTGCAACAAATGCCTGCTCTACACGCGTAGATATTTTGCATACATAGTCTATAGTCTAATGAGAGCTTTACTTATTCGAGTTCCTGTAGCGTGCAAACAAAGAAAATTGAAATTGAAAACGTATTTATTTTTATTGATTTTCTAAAGCAATTTATTTAATTATGTTAATTGTGCTGCAATATGATTACATGTTGCCTATACATGTATGTTTGTTCTCTGCCAGTTTGCCGCGCAACTTATGCGAAGAGTATGTAATAACGAGTTCAATGGGAATTCGCTCTAACTTAAAATATTTCTGCAGAAGTAAAAGCAAAAAGGAAAGAGAAATGAATTAAGCTAAAGTAAAATAAATTAGTTGAAGAGTGAAATACGTTTGAGGGCATGCGAAGACAATTTCACTTCAAATGATTATAAATTCATTGTCTGTTTTATTCAGCTTTCAATTTCCTGACAAATAAACTGATTTCTGGTGAAACGAGTTTGTCTATGTATAGCCATGGGCAACGTTTCTCTGCTTATTATAAATAAAACAAACAAATAAATGTCAAGCTTATGTCAAAACATCAACAGCCAACAAACATTATCACAAAAGCAATGACAGAAGAAAGATGCGACAACAAACTATGATAATTATGCAATCACTGTCTAACGTGATAGCAATGTAAATGTGTTTACGGAGACAACAAGCAAATTGTGACTGATTGTACGTGTAGACAATACATATGCAATTTAAAGATGCCGATGATGGGCCCTCTTGTACGACACAATGTCAGCATAAAGGTAACGTCGTTAAACGAACAAAAAAGGCAAATGAAAATTTCCTTATTTCAGTCCTTAAACCTTGATTTGAGTACTGAACCGAACTGAACTTTATTCTCAGTCGCTTCACTTAGTCTCTCTCATACTCATTACACTCTTTTATACGGTTAGATAGGCGGAGGGGAAAATTCATGCATTCAAAGCATGAAATTCATCGCTAAACCGTTAATTATCTTCTTCTTTACATCTTCTGATCATTGCTTTTTGAAAAATGAAAAAATGTCATCAAAATTGAAAAAATTTTCATTTTCTTCTAATTTAGCGTTCAACGCACTTGCAAAATTTATTTTTATTTTTATTTTTATTTATATTCTGTATCGTAAATCCATGAAGCCAAGTTTGCCCTCCGGCACCGATTGTTAATAACAACTTTTCATGTTTCACTTAAATCCCATTAGTTAGAGTTAGTTAGTTATCATCACGACACACGCATCCGTACAGGTATTAATAGTCAATTTTCCTTACACATCTGACGTAAATAGATTAACGCCTAGCATAGCATAACGGAAATTACCGCAACCTAGTATTCGTGTAATACCCTCTTCGTGTAATACTTCGCTTTATGCATGCAATTTGCAAATTCAAGTTTACAATAATTAATCACAAAATTTCGGTTAAGCACTTTGTGCATCTTTGTGCAGCCAAATTACAGAGAATACATTTCACTTTTTTCCGAATTAGATCGCATTAAAGCAAATCAATACAAGCGAAAGATGTTCACGCTTATCATCCACAAAGCATTTCATTGTCATGGCGACAGGTTTGTCATTTGTCGCGTGTAGATATAGCTTTGGTAAATATCTGTAAAACCCATACCCATACCATCACCGTCGATGCATGGGGAGAGTTATAATTTGTCGGGATGTTTGCAGAGCCGAGAAGGAGGCGGCAAGGTTTCCATAAAGCTTGTACGTTCTTGATTAGCATCGACTCCGTAACCGACTTAAGTCTTTGTCTATCGCCATGCAATCTTCTCTTGGCCACAAAAATTAAGCTGTCGGGCTTTCGATCGCATGGGCGATTGAAAATATTGAAAGCTCTTGCAGACCGGTTGATGTTATAAACGACTCAAAACGGTAAAAGGACACCTCCAGAGTGCAATGCAATCTACAAATACATCTGTTTCCCAAGATAATGGAGTTTTTTGCTCATTATTCTTACATCCTACAATATCCGATTAAAATGTTCACGCCTATGTTATGGATGGCATTTAAGGCTGGGAAAAAACGGCCATACTCATCCAATGGCGTAGAGTTTTGAAATCTCTCTTTATTATGTGTTTTTTTTTTTTTTATTAAGAGGAAGATGATGGGTTCAGCCACAAGTTCCGCCATAGACGAATATAATTTCCTTATTTTCAGCAATTATTTAGCAAAATTAGGCCACACCAAGGGTAATTGAAAGTTTTTTTCATTTAATCATCAACTAATTACTTCAAATGTACTTGAACTTCATGTTTCAATTACCTTTCTATAGGTTGGAGAAGGTTAATAGGAATAGATTGACGGAGACCCGTCAATTTGACGGCTAAATTTTATGAATTATTACAGTCGCGCAAAAATGGACATAGATATCTGAAATTCGAGATGAACATTTCTCCGTCTATTCAAGATGCAAAGTAAAAAAATTGGCGTGATACGTTTGCAGACACGCCCACAATGCAGAAGAAAGTGAAAGAACTTCGGGAAATGCCGACAAGTTGACAAATGCAAAATTATAAACGAAAATATGAAAAAATTGTCGACGTTTTCGGAGGTTATTTTAGTTTCTTCTACATTGTGAACGCGTTTTGTACCTTTGTGTTTCTAATCGAGGAAGAAATGTTTTTTTGCCAAATTTCATTTTTCTTCATCTTCATTTCCGCAATTGTGAGGATTCACAAAAACGGCTCGTCAAACTGACGAGTTTTCGTAAACATATGTGCGCAATATAACATAACGTGCATCAAAACCGCAAAAGCAGGCATGTTCCAGAAGAATCGAGTGGACATGAATATCTTCTCTCGTATAACAGTAAGAACCAATATACCTTCCATATGCTGAATCTGTAAATTAAAAAATCCAACATTAACATGCACGAGATTCTCATAAAACAGAATCAAAAACACAAACCAAAATATATATAAAGAAAAAAAAAAAAAAAAAAAAAACATGGAAAAAATGATTGTAAAGATGGTAGAAAAGTTGCATTCACTACATGCAACTGACAGATATCAACATTAACGGAGAGTTAAACAGAGAGAGAGAGAGAGAGAGAGAGAGAGAGAGAGAGAGAGAGAGAAGGTGAAAGATTACCAAAATTTTTGTCCATATGTCTTACCAATAAGAACAAAAAATTTTCTGAATAACTAAATGCAGAATAAAACTAAATATGGAAAAATATGAGATGAAATTTAATATCAGGCAATGTGTAATGTCGAGCATACCAATTAGGCTTTAATTACTTAGGCCATCCAAAAAATCATTGGAAAGACTTGGATTCAAAATCTATTAAAATTGTATTATTTTGCGAACGTTTGAAAACATTTTAGCATTAAACATAAAAGGAATTTATTTGCTTTCCTGATGTTATGCTTAGCATACTTGCCCAGTAAGCGGATACAAATATGTATATATATATATATATATATATGTAGAATTGCAAATATTATTTTATCTTTAAAATTTCCGTTTCAGCAGGAAATTCTGGAAGAACACGTTTCCCGTACAAATGTATTCGGTTTGCTAGTTCTCATATGCTTATATTATGTGTTGATTTCGTAGACAGAAACTCATTAGGTCTCCTTCAGCACACACAATTTATCATGAATGTTGTAGAAAATCACTGAGTCCTCATTACTTGAACGTTAACTGTAATTGTTGGTTTTCGTTACTGATTTGCTCTAACGGTTGATACTCAAGTGCCAGAGAAGAGATTGTCTCTTCATGTTTGACTAATGCTGTTTGCACTTTGATTGATTTCGACAGAATTCATCATCATTTTGTAAATGTTTTCCTATTATTATTGTTGTTCTCGCTTGCTCGTTACCATTTCTGTTATTGTCACGAAATCATTGCGTTATCGCATTCATGATTTCAGTAATGATAATGCTAATGATAAGTGGAATAAAAAAAAAAAAAAAAACACAAAATTGCTTTGAATAGGTACTGCCTTCAAAGAGCATCAAGAAAAAAAAAAAACAAGAAGAGAAATGAAGCCTAAGCACACATGAGTTTATGAATAAAAGAACCCATCAAATTATGCCAAAAAACAATGCACGCTTTTCAGAATTTTCCAACTTAGATAACTTGGATTAGTTTCGATTTGTAGTTTCGATATTGAAGAAATTTGACACATGTTATGATTAATGGCAGCGTATTGACATAATTTGTAAGAAAAGAAAATTGTTTTCCTTCAGCAAACATCACTCCATGAAAAGATTGCGTAAACTTTTCGTGCCGCTTATATACATGCGTTCTTCAAACTTCTTTCAATAAAACTGTAAAACTCATACAACCTTTCAAATATCACCAGGGATTTGACAAGTAAAAGCGTTGCTTTCAACTTTCAAAACAATTTTTTAATATAAATTTTTTCTTATTAAGTACCAAAGCATGCATACAAACGTATACCAAGCATGCACTGGTACATCAGGTTTATTGTTTTTATGGAAACGGTCCGAATTATCCAGCAGCAAGTACACATGCATGCAAATAGCAGGAGATTTCAATGTTTCGTTACGTCAGTTTATGGTTTATATCGTAGCCTTCTGTCTGTCTTCCGATAAATAGCAATTTCATAAAGGGTAACTGTAGACGAAGAAGCATCACAGTTTGTTACGTTTACGATCTAACTTCTGCAGATAACTTTGTGTTGGAGCTAAAGGTATTATTGATCTCAAAGCTTAAGATAGCAATATAAAAGTGCGGTAAAGCGGTAGACCTTATGGCTAGCATTTGGATGAGTACTAATAATTAAGGATAGCGACTATTTTTTTTTTTTACGGGGTATATTAGATGATTAATTCAGTCGCCGTAGTAAAGTTACATATTTTATTGATATTAAATTCAACACATCCAAGAGCTGGCTACTGCAAAGAACCAAAAAGGTTTTCGCCTTCACAGACTAAAACCGAAAGTGTCATAAGACTTTATCCACAATTGCAAATTGGAGGAGTAGTTCTCTAACGAATCCACCGGTATAGTTGCCGTGGTACGACCAAGTCGATTCCTTGCAAATTTTTGTACCTTGATTTTCTTCACATCAATTAGATGTAGTGATGAAGTTACTCATTAACATCCGAGTAGTGTGCATAAACTTTTTACAAGTGAAATTTTTTTCTACCCCTTAGAAAACTATGATTTATGATTGGACAATAACTCTAACACATTTATCCAAAATATGGGCTCGCTTGCGAATAACCTCAAAGGATAATTTATCCTATTCGTATGTTACTAATGTTCTGCTTAAAATATAGCAGAAGTAATGGCCATCGATGGACAGTACTTTATATAAAGCACTTGGTATCGTTCTTTAATATAGATCGTGTGAATAAGGTACGGGTGATTTTTTGTTTCGTCTATCGTCAAGCATGACTTCTCCTATCTCTTAGGTAATGTACTAGTTTCACCGTAAGAACAAAGACTCAGCTCGAACAGGCAATGACTTCCCGATTGAAGTCAGTGTTAATCAGAAGCAGCAACATCGGTTGATAACAGCGAAGAACGTAGCACAGTCCAGTGTGTTAGTGCTGCTAATGTTCCTCGAGCGAGTTCCGAAATACATTTGTTTACGCTGCCATTAGCATATTGCGTCCGTTTCTCGTCCCAATCGCATCAATTGTTATCGGCAATGCTGACTAGTAATCACTTCATTTTCTTGGAACAGACACAGTTGACATCCTCCTCCCCAAATAAAGCCAGCGTGCATATTAAACTTAATCGCCGATGTTGCTTATTTGCTTCGGCTGCGTCATGGTTACTTCGCCTTTCGATATTATAATGAGTCAATCGTTCATCAACTGTAACGATTCAGTAGCATTACCCTTCGAATTAAGCAGGAAAACACACATATCTCGTGAATGACGTTCTTTTTAGCACAGAACTCGATCTGCTTAAAGATCTTTTATCCACACACTTTTCGGAATAACTTATACTGCGAAGAATAGCGTATGAAGCAAAGTTGTTCACAATTTTCGTTACATAGAATTGTGCTTGTTGCAGGCGTGGCATTTGAAAATTTTAGGTCACTTTCCAATTCTTTTGCATATTTGTAGGCGGTATCTTCAGTCTCGCTAACTGGAGTGCGCTTACTATACAGTTAAGCAGACAGTATAAGCGTGTTCTTCAACCGATTTGGCTCATTTTCAATACCAACCTGCGTGCATGAACTTTCACTATTTCCTGCCAAATTTTAAGTCGATAGCTTACTTTTTACGGCCAGGAAAAAGTTTACAACAGACAATAGATAGCCAGACATAAGGACAGACTGACATGATTAAGTAAGTTCAAAATTTGATTCCAACCAAGAACATATATATCTTGTAGATTCCCTGAAGTTTCCTTCTGAGCGTTGCAAACGTTGGTGATGGCTACAAAATAATAAACTGACGATCGACACTAAAACTATATACGGAATATGCTATAATTTCGAGGCCATAGTTTAGGTTAAAACGAGAAGATGCTCAGATTGTGTATGCAATTGTTCGCAAGCCTTTGTATCGCGCCAGTTAGGAGAAAAGACTTGATGCAACAAGCTTGAGGTCGTGGTCATGCCTTCCATCATGGGCTGAAAGACAGATGGAAAGAAATGTCTAAACTGCTTCTGCTATCAGTTGCCATCCCAGGCATATATATATTATGGGCTCTTCGATGCACAATTCCATGCGTTATAGTGACGTTTAAGAAGGAAACATTATGACAGGTAAGGAGAATATCGAGGAAATTCATATATAATCTTTCTCACTACTTGTTTTTTTTTTTTTTTTGACTTTTGTAAAAGCATTCAGAACTTTTCACACAAGTCTTTGTTACTTTCGTTACACATCAAAAGATAATTCATCAAAAGTCGTGTACAAGGTACGTCAACCCAGTTATAAATGTATGCGCGTATGTGCGCCTGCATAATAAATAATTCAACCAGCATTTTAAGCCACACAAATGAAGGTAAAGATGAAAAGAAGGAAAGAAAAAAGAAAGTAAGAACAAAGCAGGAAAATAAGTTTTACAAAGCAAGTTTTGACTTAAACCGACTCTTGTGTACTCAGCATCAAAAATTATATACTGATTTCTTTTAATTACAAGAGGAACCGGTAAAGATTATTAAGCCGAAAACTTGTACGAAATTTCTTCCTTGAGTTTGCGAGAACATAATGTGGAGTGTCTTTCTTTTCCTCGTAATGATAAGGTTACGTAAAGAAATAGTCTTAGGTTTGTTGTGCGGTTCCAACATTTGTTCACCCGTAAGCGAACGATTATTGTTTTTAATATCTGCTCTATGAAAATTCATGATCACTGCATCGAATATATATCAAATTTGAACTTGTCGTTGGAACGCTCGAGACGTCGGCCAGTCGAGATTGCAATGATTGATGCGTTTGCAAAATGCATCCCTTATATAAGGATCGGATTGACTGACAAACTTAACATACTTTAACCGTTTGCCAGTGGATATGAAAGAAGGCAATGTAGAAAGCGTACCGGAAAAGTTTAGCTAACTTTATAAAACTTATTTAGTCTTACTTGCTATTTACATATCTATCTACCAAAGCGATACCAAGCCATTAAAATATTATTACTTATATACATTTTTTTCTTCTTTGCCGGTACGCTGTTTTTTTATCCAAACGTTAAATTAAAAGTATTTGCATTTTTGCTGCAATTCGTTCGACAGGAAATAAGAAATTTTTGCAAACGGAAAACTAGTAATTTTTTGTCATTAAATGAATTTTTTGAGAATTTCCGGATAATTTCAAATAAAAAAGATTTCGCTTTATTAGTAATAGTCAACGCGAGAGACAGGAGATAAGCATTTGCAAACGTGTGCATCACTATAACACGAACATTTCTGGTAGAAGAGATGATTGAAACTCAGTACTTATTGCAATTATTAGCGATGACTATGACTATGTCTAGGTCTAGGTTCCTACGCTATCTTCGTTTGAGGCGTAGCTTGGTCTAATTTTTTTTATCATTTTATCTACAAATGTTCTGAAGAGTAATTAAACGGATCTGATAAAACTAGTTCCGTTTTATGGCTGTCGACTTTGAATCGATACCAATTTCGTCTTCGAACAAACTTTCAATTGACACTGGAAAAAATCATACAAGGGGCCAACAGCTGTAAACTCGATAATCGATATGTCGACCCGATAGTGGACTCGACCTTGACAACCACAAACCCAAACGCAAAAATTAGTGTCGACAATTATACACCAACCCTTATACGCCTGCGAAGCAAACTTATACTGTCATGTCTTTATTTAATCATGTATTTATTGTCTATATATTTGTAAGTAAATTTACAAAGTCTGGATATAAACGCTGCCGGATAACTTAGATCATATGCTCGCCTATAACTGTTCTACCGAATTTGAGACCTCTACGGAACCCGCGACCATTGAGTTGTTAATCGCGATTCTTTGTCTACGGCCTGTTATGCCCATATATTTTAGGAAACTATGGAGTAGAAAGAAAGATAGAATGAAGAATGGAAAAGATAGAAAAAAAAAAAATATCGCCTAAGTCATATTCAAAAAACTGATAAAATATATCTAGTGATGTAAATATTAGTTTACCATAGAAGACCGACCGAGGCAGTATAAGTATTTATATATAAATTTATATACATATATATATATATATGCATTTATATGTACATATTTATATATATATATATATATGTATACATCCTTTGTCATCGTGTATTTACATTCCTAATACCAGAGACTTTGGATACATGGAATGGTA
Organism: Glossina morsitans morsitans; assembly: GCA_001077435.1. Lineage (NCBI taxonomy): Eukaryota > Metazoa > Arthropoda > Insecta > Diptera > Glossinidae > Glossina > Glossina morsitans. The sequence goes on along the minus strand of CCAG010013393.1, from coordinate 19,020 downwards.
AATATGAAGGAAATCTATAGCATTCAGTAACAAATTTGGTAGCGTTTTTTTAACCAAAGTTCAAAAGATTCAAGACTAACCAAATAAGTACAATTTTTAAGCAATAAATTTTTGCCATTTTTCTGGTCAAAACATTATGCCACCGCTATGGAAATCCTTAGATATTTGAACAAATTTCTGAACCACGTAACTTTCATAGATTTCTTTTAAGGTCAACCTTACGCCATTGAGAACAAATGGTGGTCAAACTTTAGAGACTTTATACATCAAAACTTCCTAGACAAGTTTCCTCAATTTTACCAAAATCGTTGACGAAACGGTGTCGCTATAATGTATATGATATAATATGACTGTTCCACCTTTATGCTAACAAAGGGTGAAAAAGAATAACAACGAAAAAACTGAACGAAGCTTTCATACTCCAAAATACTGGGTGGGTGTGGCAGATTATTGCATTTTTGCAGGATATACGTGGAAGTTTTTATGGTTTGTCTGCTCTGGTTTATGAGTAATGAACGATAGACTTAAAAAGCAAATGTGCTCTCAGTTTACGTCTACTTTTTCATTGCCAAACTGCGTGTAAGAATTTTCAAAGTTCCTTCTGAAATTTAAGCGGATAGCTTTATTTTTCTGCTTACGATAACGTTTACAAAAGATATTACACAGACGGACCGATGGACGTGTTTAAAACGACTCCGAATTTAATGTTAATCAAATATATTTATATAACTTGTGGGGTGGGGTCTCTGAAGCTTCGTTTTGGCGAAATTAACAAATACCGGGCCGTGCCGCGTCCCCTCCCCACCCCACCATCAACAATGAATATAAAAATAATGAAAATAAAAGTGATATTAAATTGATGCAATAATTTATTAAATAGCTATTAATTTATTACATGAGCTTTTTAATGTAAAAACTATTATTAATTACGCGCGAATTAGTTGATAATGGACGCGAAGGTGTTAATGTGCAAAAATGGGGGAATGAAAAATTATTTAATTTAAAAAAATATATTTATGCATGTATGTATGTATGTATGTATGTATGTATGCATTCATTTAAAAGGCACGCTAATTAAACCTTAAAAGGCATGCTTCCCTTTTAGTAACTTTAACTCTGATAATTATCGCATACGTATACGTAACAATTACACAGTAAGCTTTAATAATTGCACACATTAGAGAATGCAAATTACCCTTACCCTCGGTGCATGCATTATATTTTCAATTGAAAAGAAGAGAAAATATCGCGTATTATTTTACATATACATATACATATACATATATGTATATATATAGTATGGTGTGTTATTCATTGAATTTTATATCCATTAGCACAGTACGGACGGACATTAATCAATTAATGAAAAAGTATTACTGCTAACTAAGGATACATTTTTCAAAAATACATAGGCGCATAGGGTGTTTTTAAATTTTCTTAATTAAAGTCTATGATAAAGGGAAGCTTCAATTAATTTACCACGTAGAAGGCAGACGTTACCGATCTTCTAATCGATATAGTACGTATTGTACATATCGGGCAATATACATCGCCTGCAATAATTTCTGATCAAAAACGAAAGTAACTCACAGGAAGTTTAATAAATCCTTAAGGGTTTGCTTTCAAATTCTAAGTCTGTCTAGGCAAATAGAGAGAGTGAAAAATTGTTGCTCTTTCTCTCCCGCTCGGCTCTTCAATGTGATAATAAAAATAAAAAGTTGTACATTCGTTGGGGATGAACGCAATCGAGTTGCGAATAGCGCAGAGGAAATTTTAAATATTCTGTGCTTCTCTGCAGGCACACATTTTATTTTTGAAAATGTTTGCATTGCATGTTCTTATGTCCAAGATATTCAACTCTGCTTATTCCGTCACAAATTTACTTACAAAGATGCTTTAGTGATTCGCTATATGTGTTCGTCTTCAACGCGCAATTCTTAGGCATTCATCGGTCCGCATCTTCTAAGAACTCTGAAATTCATGGCAATTGAAACTCGAAACTAAGCAGATGTGATCAGGATGGATTTCGCTTTTCATGCCAACTTCGTACGTAAGCGAAACCGCACATTGAACACGAACTCATCGTATTAAAAATTCGATTTAACCTTGAAAAGATAAACGAAAGTTCTAGGGTAGGTATCCCACGACTAACTGCAATTTCGCCAAAGTTTACCATAACCACATATCAAATAAAAGGTTCATGCAATTTTCGATTGTTCCCAAGCTTTCATACACATATAGTCTATCATGTTTTTTTTTTTTTGTTTTAATAACTGCTCTTTGCGGTTCACGTTTGCATGTGAAATAAAAATAGGATTAATTTGTTTCACGCGCGCCCACACTCATACGCACGCAACTAGATAGCAATCTATTCAAATAATAATAATAATAATAATAAAAATAAAAATAAAAAACTATACATTGCCCTACTATAGATCTATTTAACGATGTAGATGCGCATCCAGACCGGGCGTATGCAAATGGGAGGCTTGGGAGATGAAAATGAAAATTCACTTTTCATCAATAAATTGACTTTGTACTCCAAGTACAAACGGGGCGAATTCATTTAAGATTATTTAAGACCAATGTCTATGAAAAATAGTTGTATGCGCACTGCAAAGGGGTAAGAAATTTTCAAAACAATTGCATGGACATTGCATATAAGACGCGTCGAAAGCTCTCATGAAAAAACTCGTTAAGGATATCATAGAGAACATAAGATGCTGAGCGCAGATAAAGTATGAATCGATTATTTGACCGCCTTTGTGAAATGAAAATTCAACTCAGCCTGTTTTGTCTGGCAAAATATTTAATTCGATTTCAAGGCGTTCCTTCTATCCACTTTCAAAATGAAATAAAATGTGCGCTTTGGGTCTTTTCATAACTAGCGAGGGAAGAGTACAATCTTTTTTTATTTTCCTAGATAACACGATATTAAAAATATATTTACAACGTTCAACTTAACTCAGAGATCAGCAAAATAGATTCGAGGCATCAACTAAAACAAATGTACAAATAATATATGGGCTTATAATTGTCCACTTTGTTAGGAAACATCTTGAAATGATCAACATTTTTTTCAAATTACTTCTGTTTTCAGAAATTTTCAAAGATTTTAGCAAAATTGATTTGTCCTTCTGTCTGTCTACATATCCGATTATATTGTACAAATTACAAAAACTTAGATGTGAAGAAGTCAAGAGCAGAAGGCGCCTGTATTCTAGCATGAATAGCATTTTATACGCAATAAAAATAAGACAATTTTTCCGAATTTATATAAAAAGATTACAAGATCTAGTTGCCGATTTTTCGTTTCCGATTATTACACCTTAAAGTATATATTGTAGAATATAATTGAAATGTTTTTTTCAGATTTTGAAAAAACTCACGTGACCGGTCTCGCAAGAAAATACTTCTTGCTTCGCATCTAGAACAGTGAACCAAACACTTTCTGAACGACACTCGCTAGTTGGAACTTCAAGGCAATCGAACGAAAATTGAAGGAGCAATTGATACGGCTTTGCGTTTTAAGTTTCAAAGCGAAGAAATGATTTTTATATATCAGATCTACGAAGCCATTATATCATGCAATTGATTTAATGGCTTTGAACAATTCTAGGGACGAGACAGAATTGGATTTTAAATTTTCATCACCTATTACTTGTCGTAATTACCAACTTATGCAATACATTCCGAGGGAGACCAAGAAAATAGCTTTACTGCTACATTCGAAAAATAGAATTTTTCATCCCATATATAAAATCTATATAAAATCTTGCCACTTACCTGAGACCTTTCAAATATCATTTTCGATTACAAAAGGTTTTAGTGAAGCGAATCAAAAAAACAAAAAAAAGAAGAAAAGCAAAAGATCACAAGGTATCTTAACGCCTTAAATCGATATCGAATCGATAATCGAAATAGATTTGAATCGAATAGATTTGAATTTATCGTTTGCTATAAAAGCGGGAAATGAATTCAAACCGGGGCATCCTACGCGTCCTTACGCAATAGAATATTTTAATGAAAGATTGATGGCGGGTCGTGTGGTCTTTTTCAAGAACGATTTAATTTGTGGTACAATTCTTAGAATTATTGTTTCAGACCGTCATAAAGCGAAATCGCTTAAAAAAAAGTGTTAATCGCGGGTTAGCGTTATTTGCTTCTTCTTTTCGTTAGAGACTTTCAAACTTTTTTGCTTAGTCTAATAGGTTTTGTATGATATGAATTTCTCCCCTCTCCGTGGGAAGGAAAAATATTAAGAATACAGCCTTGAAGCATGTGCACATACATATAAAGCTGGAAAGTGTATGGACATGAAGAAGGTGGAAAGAAAATGTATTTGTGTTATATTAAAACTAAAAGCATTTTGTTGTTATTGTACCGTTAAGCAGATATTAGAAACACAACAATACCCAAACAAATGCACATTCACACAAATAAAATAAGTTTGCATGCGGTGCTGGTTGCATATATAAATACACATAATAACTGTTAACAGAAATGCAAATAAAATGTATGTAATTGCATAGTTTCATTACAGTTCACTAAAGCCAGTAGTCTACGAACAATAAGTGACTGCTAATACAAGTACACAAAGAAAATCTCATCACGGAATGTATGCGTGTGTACGATAGCTAACTAACTAATTAGATAAAATATTTATACTGAGTAATTTTTATCCTTATATGTTACAATTACATGCGCATGTGTATGTTATATCTCTTAGCCAGTTAATGGTCTTAGCGTGCATAATATTTCAAAGTAAATGCGGCAGACATAAATCGAAACGCAACCCATATGCACATTGTTAGCATTCATATAACGGCAGCATATGCATAGACAAGTAATGATTTGGGTAAATAGACAGTGTAGCGATTGATACGGCTGCGAATCGGTATGGAAATGCTTGATTTGCGGATACGGATTTGTCTCTCAACAATTTTATGCACGTATGTGCGAGTAAATACGAAAGCTATCTCCGCTTTCACTTGAACATTAAATATCTTCCATTTTAGAGAGTTGTGTGTTAAGTGCAAGCGTTTGATTGATGCAATCGCATACATTCTAAGCGGTTTTTGATAGAGATTAGGTTCCGTGTTAAGCTGGATTATAACGCAAACTCTTATCACATGGAGGGCTTATTCAATTCTAAATTATTTCTCTTTCGATCATAACGGGAGTAATGGAGCAAGTGATGTACAGTGAGTATATCATGAATCAAAACGAATCTGTTTACATCGTGTGCATCATGAAATTTTTGTAGATTTATCGACTGTAGTTTACACTTAATGAATAAAAAAAACCAATTTCTTATTCCTTTCGAAAAACAGAGGTATCGCCAGTTTACGTACTACTGTAAGCGTGTCCTTTAACCGATTCAATCCATTTTCAATGCCAACTTGCTTGCAGGATCTACTAATAGTTCTGCCAAATTTGAGGTCGATAGTTTCATTTTTGCAAGAGAATATTTCAAACAGAGGATACACAAATGGACAGACGGACAGAAGAGACATGCTTAAATCGATTCAGAATTTAATGCTCTCTCTGAAGCATCCTTATGGGAGTTGTAAACGTTTGGACGCAATGAATATACCCCTCATCCTTCGGTGATGGGTATAACTACAGGAACTACATAAACTTAGAAAATTCATTAAAATAATTAAATTGATCCGTAAACAGAAAATCCAGAATATCATGTATGCTCAAGTTTCCTACTTCATTCTGTACTCATGCAGAAGAGATATTATCCAGGGAATTACGTGATTGCTCAGTCTGCCAAGACATTTTAAGGACATACGTTGATTTCGATTTTTGATGAATGTAACGTCTAGGTCATCATAAATGGTTTCGTTGATATTTTTAGAGTATTCCAATATTCCCGGTTATTGTTATTGACTGCTGCGCCACAGTTGCATACCGCAAATGCAAATACGTTGAAAGGTATTCTTGTATAAAAATCATTTGTTTCTCGGATTAAGTTGAGATCCTGGACGAATTATTCAACAGAATAGTCTAGTTTTTAAGTCAACTGGCTGGCGTTTAGCGTCAATATGATTTTTCCATGTTAATCTTTTGTCCATATGTAAGCCAAGGCGTTTTACACAAGTGTATCGCTACAATGGAATTGTTATTCAAAGGTAATGAAAGACAAGGACCGTTACTTAACGTAATATGATGATAGACTTTTCCGCATTTATTTTGATACTCCATTTGTTCAGCCAAAGTGAAATTTTGGTGAGGTGAATTTGTCGTTCATAGGGAACATTCATGTCACTAAACAGACCTGTGTCATCAGCGTATTTGTAGGCATTTATCAAGTCCTTTGACAGACTTGCAGTAAAAATTATTCCGATCGTCTTACTGAAATGTTCTTGCGTTGATTTAATTCGCTCAAAAGGTGACATAAATACCCATCATAGGTTGAGGCTTATCATATATTATTGATCAGAACTTGAACAATTTTCCACAATTTCTAATGAATGTTTTATTTATTTATTCATTTATTTATGCACAGCTTAGAAATGAGGAGCGTTTCTACGAATATCATCTTAGGATCTTGTATGATTATCACTAAAATATTTTTTCTTGGAGAGGAAATAACGACAATTTCATAGCAATAACAAAATAACAATCAACGGCGCTTGCATTGAAGCACATACAGTTGCATGTACATGAATTCATCATCACTTTTGCTGAGAGTCTATTGAGTCACTGATAACACTTCTGTCTATTGACCATCATGTTCACTCTACAAGTCACAACTTGTCAAGATTCTGGCTATTTTTACCTAAAGTCGAATGCTATTAAGTATGGAAATAAAACTTCTTTCAATTCTTTCTATGTTCATCTCATATCTCAACAAAGATCGGTAACAAGTAGATTTTTGTTCTTTTAAACAAGTGCATGCAACTTTGATTAAATTGAAGCATTGGAGGATTTACGTGTGGAATCCCTCCCAATTGGGCAATAAAATGTATTTGTTGATATAAAAATCATGTCAAAAATGGACAAAGAATTGGGTTGCGACACTGTAACACTTTGATTTCCTCTCCCCAAGGGAATCGACGATATTTTTTAATCTTTCTTACCCTTAGAATGACGCGATGTTCTTCGTGGATACACTATAAGTCCCAGTCACTTTTCCGACGATTCCATTATTATTTGCTTCAAATATATTATTTATCTTTTTTTCATTTCGATGCTCTTACGAATTTGCCAAATATTATATATACCTGTGTGTGTGTGTGTGTGTGTGTGTGTGTGTGTGTGTGTGTGTGTGTGTGTGTGTGCGCGTGTGTGTGTGTGTGTGTGTGTGTGTGTGTGTGTGTGTGTGTGTGTGTGTTATGTGTGTGTTATGTGTTTATTGCAAAAAGAATTTTATTAAAAAATATGATCGAAGAAAACTCATTCATTCCCTTTTGATTTCTTTCAAAAAAAAAAAAAAACCAAAATAGAAATAGAAAGAAAAGATTTAAATGGATTTTGTAAACGATGTGTTTTTTTTCTTATCTTAATAAAATTTATTAATGCAACATGAAAGCAATAGAAAATGCTTAATTCTATGAAAGTATTTTCACAAAGAAATAGTTTCTATAGATGGAGAGAAGGAGGACATCAGTGAGATCAATACTAAGAAAATGTCTTCTTCGTTTTCTTTTTATTGATAATAGCAGAGAGACTAGTGATGAAAACCAATTTGTATATCGATGCATTTTATCATTTAAAAAACAAAACTATTATTTGTTAGGGTTGAAAGCAACTCTGCACTTTTATTACTAAGAAGAGAGGATAAAAATCAAGATTTTCTAATTCACTTTTCACTGCCTTTGAAATCGTACTTATTTCCTTACTACTAAAGCAATCTTATTATATCTGCCGTTGTAAACCTGGTTACAACGCGATTGTTTATTAGAATGTGACGCGCTCTCTCTCCCACTTAAAAAATAGGTTACCCTAACGAAATGGAATCATTTACGTCCAACCTGTATCTTACATGTTTTCGAAACCTTATGTTCACTTTTTGTTTTTTTTTTTTTTTTTCTATTGATTGTTTTTCTTTTGTTGTTTTAATTTCCTGTCACAGATTACTATTATTTCCCTTCTAGTGCTTGTTGGTGTTTGTGTCTATGAACGTATCTCTACATTTACCATATGTATATAATATAATCATTTGCCGGGAAAACAATGGCAGACAAGGCAGACACAATACAATGACTCTGGCATATAATTTTTGCTGTTGAAAATAAAAGCCAATTTGTTCATCATCACCATCAACAACGAAAGCAAAAACGACAAAATAGTTCATTTATGCAAACAATAGTACAAACTATACAATACCAACAACAATTATAATAGAATTTTCTTAATACCTATAAAATCCGTACACTAGTCTATATATAGATATAGATATAGATATAGATGTAGATATATATAAAGATATAGATATAGGATATAGATACAAACTTACATACAGAATGGCCAGCAACGGAAGCAGCAACTTGCTCGTCAAAATCTGAAGAGCTCCTACGCCGACATCTTAAAGCAAATGCAGCCAGAGATAAAGCCTGATAATGAAGGCATTGACATAGACAAGATTCACAACAAACAAAGGCTGGGCACCTTCTAGTTCATCTCGGAAAAGGAGACGGCCAAGCCAGTAAACTGCAAAAGGCATTAAAACACACAATAGGAGAAATAATGATCTCAGAAAAACTCGGAAAATTTACTGGATATAAAAAACATTGGAAAAGGCAGAGATAATCGATGGCATTGCTGAAATGATATATGCCACACCCCTTTGCGCAGAGAAGATATTATAAAATATCTTCTGCGAAAGCTGGAACGGGTTCGAAGGCTATGTACGTTGAGAATGATATCGGCCTACTGCACACCTTCGACGGCAGCGGTAGCTGTGTTGGCGGGAATATTACTCATCGACCTACAAAGCCACACGAAAGTGACACCCGAAACGATAACCTCAGGCGCGGACAAGGGAGGCAGGATGATATAATAAAGATCAAGGATTGATACGGATCCAACTCGAGAAAATATGTGCTTGATCCCAGTGTAGGGCCACTAATTGACACTACGCTGCCAACACGCCTATCGTAAAACGAAGAAAAGACAATATATATATATATATATATGTATTTCGTACAAAGGTACATGACGTAAGCATAACTTTATTTATTATTATAAAAGCATGATTTTAGGAAGCATTTAGAGAAATATTAATCAATGCTCATTACAATCTCACTTATTTGACTCGTTTTAGAGACGCAGTGGTTGATTCAACCTGTAATATTTGTTCGGATTGTTGCATGAAAAAGATGTAGCACATAGCAGAAGTTACTATTCCAGATTTGGTACCGATATGGTTGAATGAATGCATTTGCTTTGTTTTATGTTATGTTGTTGCTGTCTTTAGCTCATTGCGTCTACGGTAGTATATTTATATATATATATATATATATATTCGCTGTGCTCGTGTATGAGTTTATGCGCACATAAGTATGTGACTATACATACACTTGCATTTAATTTGACAAATTCTCTGATTAAGCAAAACTATGCAAAGTAATGTTTCTGTTGTTGTTTTATTTCAAGTGCACAAAGAATTTTCCGCATGAAAAAGGATATCGTTCGAGTTTTTAAGTATAGATGGATGTATGTGAATTGTTTTAAGCAACGATGCGAATGAAAATCGATATGTTTGCTGATACTTGTAGCTTTTTCTTGATTAAAAGTGACTATCTGCCTGCATTCGATTGTTACTCAAAGATAAAATAATACTTATGTACACACGCTCACAAAGAAATGCAATTACTCGATGTTTGCATCGAAAGACATTAACAGTAATCTATTATGTTAAATTTGAAAAAATATCGCATCTTTGATGATCATCTTTGCTTCCAATTCTATTTAAATTTGCATTTTTACCTCTTAAATATTATTTAATTATATTTTATTTCAATTTTTGCGCGGATTATTACAATTTATCGAGTCACTAAAGATGAGTAATTTCTAGGTCTAAATATTTTATGTAATTATTGGTAGTAGAAATTAGTTCGGTCCGTTTTCTCATAACGAAATTGAAACCATTACTTTTTGAGTGCAGAGTGAAAGCTGTGATTTCCGCCTCCTCCCAGTGTCCCCCAAGCTACACGCAAGTGATGATGAATGATCATACTAAGTCCTACCGAAAATGCCATCAGGGAGCGTTGAGTTTTTAGTGTCCTATGGCAAATAGCTGCGAGAAACTTTACCTTTCCTACTTAATTTGAAGGACAACGCTACTAAATCGTTACGGATGATGAACAGTGGATGGCTTAGGATATCCAAAATTCAAATAGCCATGATGCAGAGTACGCGAATCAATATTATCGACGATACAGCTGACTATTCATGGCGGCCTAATTTGTGGGATCAGCCGGACATGGTATGTTTTCGTTTGATTTAATCAAATGCGTAAGCATTTCCAGACCATATGCTCCTCGGCATTCTCATGCCTGTTCTCACCTCATCTTGGAGTTGACCATATACCGCACAATCCATTACTGCGAGTACACAAATCTCTACTACTATCTTTTTCCTTTCCCATCTACCAAGACAGGTTTCTGATCAACCCAATGGCTACTCATCGACTAACAAACCGTCTTGAATGCAAGATAAAAGAGAAAAACTCGATCGCCATGGTTTTTTTTTCATGTATTGAAAGAATGTTTGATATCGCCTGGTACAAGGGTGTTACCGTTAAGCTGCTTAGCTTTAATATCTTGGAATATTTAGAAAAGATGATGAAAATTTCTTTAAAAAATTGTCAACCAAAAAGAAGGTTCAAATAAATAAACAGCTGTCTTACTTACACGATAAGCCTGCTGTCTTGCTCATATATCCGTCAAGTTTAATGTTCCATATGTGCCTGTTTTGCTGGCAATACTGTTTCGATATTCGTCGCTGGGAAATGCTGCAGAGTTTAAACAGTGCTTTCAATGAATTTTTTTTTTAAAAGTTTGACAAAATTTAAAAACTAAATTTAACGTTTCCAGATATCAGTTAGTTCTAATTTTTGTCCAGTAGTAGTCGCCAGATAGACAACAATGCAATTTAACGGTTACAAACTAAAAAATAAATTTTAACGAGCACACAGCTCGCATGCACATAAAAAGTTTAAGCGCAACACGCATCATTCATTCCTCGCGTTCGAGTACTTTTACCGCATTTTTAAAATAATACACTTCAGAGCACTACGTAGGGGATTTTCGATACGTTAATTTAAATAATGGAATGCACTCACCAATCGCACACAACGCAATATTTTTGAAGTCCACAACTTGTCTCACTAGCTAGCATGGGTATGCAGATTAAATGAAGTTGTTTCTCTTCAGACTCAACTTTGCAGCAGCCAAATATATGATTAAGATAATAATATCGCGTAACCTTTCCCATGCAAAAGAAAAGAAAAAAAAAACAAAAAACAAAAAACAAAAAACAAAAAACTCTTCTTTTAAGCTTTTACCGTGAGGTTAACCCCTTAAGAGTATTTTTCATACAATATTACTGCGCGTATATATATCCTGCGTGCAGAGCATGGGTTCAATGGCACCTCAACATTTCGCAAAGAATACAAAACAAATTATTAAAACCGGCCATAAGCTGACGTTGGCATCTTTCAACTACAAAATTTCACATATCGAATACCGTCCGACTCATATCTGAATATATTGATTTTGTAAAGGAAAAATGTTAAAGAAAAATATTAAAGAAAAAATGTCGCGCGCATATTAGCTCCTACACTGGTTAATGTCAATTTACTCAAATAAGATGATTTGAAATTGTTGACTTCCTTTGTTTGATTTCGTTTCGTTTGCTTCCCGTCTTTTTCCTGCATATTGCATACTGCACTTTGTTCTTAACTTTCACAAAGGATTTTTCAATTCTGCTTTTTATACCATAACCGTAGGATGAGGAGATATATTCATTTTGTCAAAGCGTTTGCAACGCTCAGAAGAAATCTTCAGAGACCTCACAAAGTGCATATATTCTTGGTCAACATCAAATTCTCGAATCGATTTAAGCATATCCCTCTGTCCTTCTATCTCCCGTCTATTTAATATCTGTTGTCAACTTTTTTCTTGGCCGCAAAAATAAAGCTGTCTGCTTCAATATTGGAAGGTCGCGCATGCACATTGTTATTGAAAATCGCGTATATCGTCCAAAGAACACACCCGCAGTAAGTACTACATAAACTGAGAACATTTCTGTTATATCAAAGGGAATGATAAATTGGTTGTTTGCTCATTACTCAAAACATATAAACAGAGAAATCGCCAAAAATTGAAAGGTGCTTCCTATGGACGATGCTGTAGTACTTGTACGAAAAAGGAAAAAAATTGACCATACGCATATAACGTATAGACGCAAGCTTCAAAAATTCGATAAACTATATAAATTCTTGAACAGTTTCTAGATCGGAATGCACCTAAGCATGTCCGTCTGCGCAATTGTGTTGTATCTGAAAAAACAAAAAATCGCTTACAAATTTTGCGAAAGCGTTTGAAAATGGCGCAAGCAAGTCGAAGCACACGCCTACAACGCCCGCACGTTTACGTAACCAAAACGGATAGCACCTTTGCCAGGCGTGTCTTTTGCTCGTTGCTGATGCACTACAATCCATTTCCATACAATTATTCTGCAAAAATGTCAAAAATTGTAGGATAACTATGATGGGTATAAGAGTCGAACCGAATACAATTTTCTTGCTTGCTTAACCTTCTTTTTTTTCTTTTTTTGTTGCTTTTGTTTGTTTGCCGTTTATATTTGAGAATATTGAGAATTCGTGGTCATCTCCTATTATTTATGTTTAAGTTAGTAGAGTAAACTGTGTTTTCATTCTATAGGATTAACGTATTGAAAAGAAATAGAAAACAAATATATATATAATAATATTATTAATTATGATAAAAATACGATATAAATAAAGTTTTGTTTAATGCCATAACTCATTTATTTACCTTTACGTTAAAATTTTGAGTGAAATTTAATTTTGTTATAATAAATGTGTAGATTGGCTGCAAAGTGCTTAAACAGAAATATATATGCATTGACTGAATCAATTTCGATTAGATTCAATCAGGCAAATATATATGTCATTAGAATTGAAAGTAAGATCTTATGAAATGAACCACAACTGATTAATTTCTGATATAAAACAATGATTTGTCTTTCATGATGAGAGATGAGAGATGAATATAAATAGGTTCACTTAATTCATTTCTAAGAAATTTCAAGGTTTTTAATTAATAATCATCATATAGAATAGAAATGAAAAAAGAAAAACAAAAAAATGAAAAAAACAAAAAGTGCTTTATGGCGTCAAATTTACAGTTTATATTGTTATGTTGACCTAGATTACAGCACTCAGCGGGAACTCCTTTTTGTTCTTTTATGGCAGGAAATTGTGTATGTAGGTATTTACGTATGTAAGTACGTTTATATGAATATATATGTATGTATATGCAATAACGGTGGCCGTAACAGTTACCGTTATTATATAAACTGCAAAAACACTTTCACACCGCAATTATTTGCAGTTTACAACCACTCGTACGATGTATTCTTTCATATATGAGGGAAAGAGATAGATAACCCGATAGTGTTGCTAATTCCGTGAGTCATAAAAACTACTCGTAGCTCTCTGAAGCCATATGTATAAATATAGCGGCAGGTATTACAATTTTCACATTAGGTGTAAAAATACATTTTAAAGTACTTTTAACTAAAACAATAAAATCAAATAAATTGTTTATTGCATAAATATGCCAGCACCCGCCATTCAGCATTCAATATTTTGTCACTTTAGCTAGCTTTCTGCAGATAGCCCTAATAGGCTAATAACACCTCTCTGGAGGTTTTCTTTCGCAAGCGCATTGACCCGTGCATAGAACGGAGAGACAGACTTAGCACATTGCAGTTTACTGCTATTGACATTTCTTGGACGACCTTTACAACATGGAGCCCATTATTTGGAGACGTTACAATATTATCCATTGCAACGCTATTAGTTACGCCCTCGCTGGAAGATTCTTTAAAATATATTTATACACCTAACACATACGTATATATGCACATATATACAAATATACAAACGTAGATGAATACAATATTGAAGCTCTTCTGTTTTGTGGTGGGACATTTATTTACAAATATTTTTAAGTTAAAATCCGTGCTAAGCGGCGCTAATCCTTTCCTTTATTTTTTGAAAGTTTCGTTCATTCCATTTGCCCGTAAGCACTCGATACACATATGAGAGATATTTTAAATATACGTTTCAATAAATGGACTCAATTGAAACATTGATAGTATAACGAACATCTTAAACGCACTTAATATGAACATCAAATCCTTAAATCCCAAACAATTGAAAACCCATTAACTTGCAATCTAACAGTAGATACACTAACGGGCATAAAATGTGTTTGTGTATTAGGACAATTAAAAAAAGCTTGAATTGTTCTCACGAAGTCTGGTTGTCTTATCGCTTTTAAGCCTCTCCTATTAAGCTAAATAAGACTCAAGTTAGAAAAATTGGCAATTTTCGTTTATATTAACCCGGTTGTATTAACCGTAAACAGAAACAGATCTGTGTCTGTGTGCTTTATGTCTGCACCTGGCGTGAAGCCTTAATCAGACGGGTTGCCTACAACCATTGGCAATCGAGAGGTAAGTTGATTGACGACCTCTCAGGGAGAGAGACAGTCCCCATTGAAGGGGACCTCTCTACCCTGAAATTGTGTGGATGTGGGCCAAATTCTCGTTTAGTGGTTTACGTCGAGTCCTATCTAAGCACCTCTTAGATAGTTCCCCGCGAAACTTTGGGGCAACCACAGCCACCACGAATACTCCCCGAAGGGCTGTACCCAAGATGTCAAGCAAGAAGGCATTCGTCCGGCATTCCGAGGGGTAGTGTGCATCTTCCTGCCGGAGCGATCCTACTTTGGGCAACCTGACACCCGTGGACACCCTTTAACTTCTTGGCTTATCGTTCAAACCAGAACTTACACCAAGCTATACAGCTTTGGGTGATCTCATACTGTGCGCTTTTAGCTCTTGTCTTTGGACTATCCACACGTCCCGGACGGCCAAGCCTAACTATCCTTTCTCAAGGGAAATAATGCTTCCAGGGTTGTCGTCGCACAGCACACACACCCAGCTGTGCCCCAGCCCACTTGATATCGCTGGCCATCATCATTAGATGACCGCCACCAAGAGAACCAAATAGGGAAAGAAATGCTCCTTTTCAATTTAAAAAAGAAGCCCCTTCCGATTAGACCTCTTCCGCTTCCAATGAGAAAAACCTATTGCTAGGTTATAGATAGTAAGCCTTAAACCTTTCTTTGCCATTGACTGTGCGATTCTTAAAACCAAAGGAAATACAGAGCCATAATGCAGCAGAAAATGTTTTATAGGAAGCACCACGAAGAGGTGAAGGTTTCGGCACATCTATGGGTAAACCAAGGGACCCCATAGTTTCGCTCCCTTAAACAATAGTAGCTTTCTTAAAGTCACTCCATCTAATAAGTATATCTGTCTGACATACATATACATATATATGGCAAGACTGTCGACAGAGCCATATGATTTCTAGATAATACCAACCTTGGAACGAAACGTGTCAAAATTTCATAACATTCCGACAACTCATTTAGAAGGTACAATTATTTTAGTGGCGTTACCTTTGTGTTTTGAAACAAATGCAAAATTTTTATCTCATCTCTTCATTAAAAATTGCTCTTTGACGAAAAAAAGGCGTCCACAATCAGCCTTAGCAACTCTTATCTGGCGAAAAAATAAGTTAACGGGTGTTTCGGTAATTTTACGAATTTAACGAAATCATACGGACACCAATAAAAGTTGAACGCTCTAGTCGCCCAGAGTCGGCAGTTGTTCCAAGAACCATTAAAAATCAGCCCACGAAATCGTTTTGGAATATCGAAAGCTGAAGTTGAGTGAGATAGCTGACCTCTCAGTGCATTTACACTGTTCGCAGTGAGTTTCGCGTGTGTTCACTTTTCACAACAACGTGTTGATGATTCAGAATTTGGTTTCGCACTTTGATTTGATTTCAAGTGATTGTCATAGGGCTCCGTTCAGGCCAACTTTTACATACTTATAAGAATTTTGCAAAAAGCAAAGCAAGCGATGGTTCAAAATTTCCAAGTCAATCTCTCTCGCTTTACGCCAAACTAATAAATCCATTTGTGGTCAAGCATTGCCGTTATGGAAGATGATTTTCTATTCTATTCTGTTCTATTCTATGAGTAGGTCTCGTTTCTTTCCGCTACCGCTTCACAAAGGGACCAGTCCGATCATTCAGTTTTTGCTATAACCCCGTATGGCATACAGATGGTCTGCTTATTTCGTTCTTATGGTTTCTTTGATGGGCGTTTCATCAACTTTATCAGCGATCGATCGAGTGGAGCGCGGCCCGACTTTAACGTTGAAATTGCGAAAACACAAGACTAAGGATTTCTACCATAAATTGCCTTCAATTTGTTTTACAAGCCAGCGAAACGTCGTCGTCTTTATCGAAACGATATAACGAATTTAGAGAATTTAGCCTCATCTTCAATACGCGTCTAATTTCGAGTTTGAAAAAACTAATGCCACAATGCTTTTTTAAAAATTATCTATGGGCTGTCAACTTTCACACGTGCTATGGCGTGTAAGACTGTACAGGGTTAATGAATATATAACATATGAAAGTTCCGTGAATCTAAATCCATCCATTCAGAAAAATGCCACGAAGGGCTTTCCTTCACATAATGCCCGTGTATGTCCAAATATTTTCCGAATTTCTTTATATTTGGTTTTTTATGTGCGATTCTAGAGAAGTGAATCGATTTCATTAAGGATTGATTGAATCATAAAACGGTTGCCATTACACTCTTTACGTAAAGTTATCTCTTTGCATACCGCCGTCAAAGTTGAAAGATATGTTCAAAGGAAAATCTCGGACTCAATTATTTTTTTTATAATTAATCTTAAAATATTTTCTTTTATCAAAGATTTATGGAAGAGTCCCTAAGGGTTAACAAACCCTTTTTACCGCTTACAGAAGGGGTGAAAAGGAATATTTAAACATTTTTTTACACCATGTTTTGTATGCTTTCTATCGTTATTTGAAAGTGATTCGTTTAATTATTTAAAACAAAATGAAAAAATGAAAAAATAAATGAGGCTTTTGCTCCAGTATACGTACACGTACCCACACACACGCACCCAGTGTTTATTAGACCCATCTACAATTTGTTTATTTGTTTACTATCGAAAAACAAAAAGAGACAATGGAATTTTTGATTCTCCCACGCTTAGTGCTGCTAATGGAGGGCTACAGCGTGTTATCTTAACTTCTAGTTCTATTTCATCTAAACTTGAAGAGAATAGTTTCAAAATTTCCGCAAGAAAATATTTATGAATTAATTCCGCCAACGTGGATGAGAATGAAACCAAAAAGGAAAACCAACTTCGTAGCAAAACATTCTGGCTACGTAGACCCTAAGGCATAGAAAATATTGGGGATGAACGCGTCAAGGGCAGATTCAAGTAGGACGCAATACCGTAACAATGCCAAAGTTAGTTCAAGGCAGAACCGTTCGACAATGGCTTGGATTACTTACCGTTCAAAATGAAGTGATGGGGGAGTTTGCAACTAGTGCCCTAATGATACGA
This sequence comes from Glossina morsitans morsitans, assembly GCA_001077435.1. Classification (NCBI taxonomy): domain Eukaryota; kingdom Metazoa; phylum Arthropoda; class Insecta; order Diptera; family Glossinidae; genus Glossina; species Glossina morsitans. The sequence continues at coordinate 1,287 of CCAG010013393.1, read as the reverse complement.
CTACCTAATTTCTATCTTGGAATGCTTCAACCGACTTCAACATCTTTGCCATTTCATGGCAAGAGTAGAGAAGGCTCATGCATAACTACTGGATTATTCAATTTTATCCAGTCTATATATGAGAGCTTCTCCATGAACGTTATTTGGAAGACATAGTACGGTAATGAGCGCTGATTTAAGAGTGTATTTATTGTCGTACCAGTTCATTTAGTTAAATAGACATGAACTACGTAGTCTATCAAAATTAATTATTATTTAACTCTCATCACGAAACGTTCTGCTACTGAAGGGCATTGCTGGGCTCCTTCTAAGAGAGACAAATGTTGCATTGGGTTAGTTCGTCTGTTTTGCGTTTGCCGGGAATATTATAGTGTTGCGATTTGTTCATAATAAACGTTCGGCATTCTAAGCCAAGCTTGGAAATTGTACGCATTCCATTTGCCTATCGGGCAAACGTACATCTTTATGGGCGTTTATAGATATCTGCATTCAGCAGACGTAGCGTGTCGTGTACGTAAATTGCAATTAACTCACTGATGGGATATGGATCCGTAATTAATGATCCATAATTAAATGGTATACTTCTCCACTCCAACATGGCTTCCGAAAAGGAAGATCTATGGTCACTAATCTGTTAGAGTTTACTTGTCAGGTTTTCAAGGCATTTTCCAATGGCTCTCGCACTGACGTCATATACACCGATTTTAGCAAAGCGTTTAATGTGGTTAACCACAAATTACTTATCTTTAAACTTCAAGCCGCTGGCTTCCCTTCCCATTTAGTGAAATGGATAAGCTCTTATCTGCATAATAATTCAGGGGTTTGGTTAACTTCACCACTTCATATGAATTCCAAGTTTCGTCAGGAGTACCTCAAGGTAGCCACTTAGGACCCATTTTATTTAATCTATACATTAATGACTTGCCTTCGGCGATTAAATCTACCCAGATCTTAATGTATGCTGATGATGTGAAACCGTTTTCTTCTTTTTCCTTAGAATCGCAATCACATCAGCTTCAAACTGACCTAAATAAATTGATGGCATGGTGCTCGTCAAATTATAGGACACTAAACCTAAATAAATGTAAGAAGCTTTCTGTCTCTAGAAGGAAGTCATTCATAACCCATTATTTTATAGATTCGCACAAATTGGAGGACGTTGAGTCGTTCACAGACCTAGGCGTCCTCTTTGACCGTAGGTTACGTTTCAATTTGCACGTTGAGTTCTCGATAAGCAAAGCTAGGTCCGCTCTTGGTTTCACCAAAGAGCTAGATGATCCGTATATT
>CCAG010013392.1:0-31717 GCA_001077435.1 Glossina morsitans morsitans | reverse complement strand
CTATTCAAAAGCAATTCCTGTTGTTTGCTCTTAGGAATTTGAGTTGGGATCCGTCTGCTTCTCTTCCCCCCCATGAAAATAGGTTACTTCTTTTGTCCTTACCGTCTCTTGAGAAACGTAGATTTGTTCTTGGCGTTTCCTTCGTAATCAAAGTAAAAAATGGTGCTATTGACTCGCCGTCATTATTTGGAGAAATAATTTTTAATGTTCCTAACCGCTTCTCTAGGCACTTTACCTTGGGTAAGGTTAGTCATTGTAAATATAATTATGAGCTGTTTAACCCGCTCAGAGTTCTTTGCAAGAACCTAAATGACGTCTATCACCTTTTTTCATTATCGGACACTTTAAAATCCATTAAAGCAACATCGCTCAATACACGAGATTTGCCAATGCCGTACTTAAAGTAGCTCTTAACCCTGAAAAGTCACTATGATGCGAAAATTAATTGTTGTTAACTATTATCGGTTCGCTATCGGCCAAGCTTATGCATGTTTGCGATGGCTTAGGGGTTCATTTGCAACTTGGTCCTGTACCGGTTGTGGGTGTGGCTCTGTGCTAGTTGTGCACATGCTTTTTTTCTTGTTTTTCTTTTTTTTTCCTTTTATTTCTTTTATTGTACTTATACTAAGTTTTAATAATAATTAATTTAAGATTTACTTTAAGAGTCATTTGAACTCGACTGTCATTTCTTTTAGTTGAGTTCCTGTATAAGTGGAATACAAAAATAAATAATCGAATATGATTAACTGGACTTATTAGTAAGAAATTGACATTAATATAATTAAGGTCACACTGCGTTTTTGTTCAATTTTCGATTTAGCGAGATTTCATTTTTGAAATGCAATTATCACAACCTTTTGATAGTTTAGTAAGATATGGAGGACGTTCATTGGAACCTTACCAAACAAGAAACACACAGCCAATTAATTGATAAGACCTTTCAACATGTTATTTAAACTGTTAGTCTTCGTCAGTGAATTCTCAATTGATTTCTATGAGCGCACAAGTTTGATTTCCTTTTGTTGCGCTGACGAACGACACATACTCTGCAGACAGAATTTTACTAACGATGAACCAAAAATTATCACTAATTGAGAAGAATTTTTCTTTCTCCTAAGCTTATACGTTTGATAGCATTTACATAGATATTTATGAAGTGAAAAATTTCAGTGGACACTGTACGTTACGTTACGGGTTGCGATAATATGAAAAATATCTAAAATGCAAAAAAAAAAAAAGAGTTAAAGTGTAATTGCGAAGATAATCTCAAAGGCAATATAGATATATATATATATATATAATTGTCAGTTACTTGCGCTGGCGACAAAAACCATTACGTCGACAAACAAATAAGTAACAAATTACAAAATTATATTCGCCTCAGCCGATTCTTAAAAGAAATCTTTCTTTTTTTAATAATGGATGGGCGTTACTGTTTTCTTATTCTTATCTTCCCACAGGCATTGTAGAACCTTTAATGGAATCTATTATAAAATATTCATAGTCATAGTTTATGTATCGTTTGGCCTTTGGAATTAGATATATGTTTAGTGTTAGGCCAATCCTCTGATTTATTTAATACATTCTCAACCCTTACCTATAATAAATTCGAATATTTATGTGGAATTTAAAGGCTAGATAGCTTTGATTTAGCGATTTAGGGATTGAGTGTACCACAGATAAACGAGTAGACAGACGGACGGACATACCTATGTCAATTCCGAATTTTATACTGATCTATGTCAATTCCGAATTTTATACTGATCATTAGATGGTTAGAAGAAATCTACATAGTGAGCGGTACAAACGTTTTAATAAAATTATTATGCTCACAGCCAGCGATAGTGGGTATAGAACCAAAAAAACAAAGCCCGTAACGATACATTTAATTCCCATAATTTTATATTTAATTAAAAGATAATTTAGAAAGGTAGCCCTTTCTTATAAAACGATAAAAATTATCATAATTAAAGGGCACTGATTTAGCGATTTAGGGATTGAGTGTACCACAGATAAACGAGTAGACAGACGGACGGACATACCTATGTCAATTCCGAATTTTATACTGATCATTAGATGGTTAGAAGAAAGCTACATAGTGAGCGGTACAAACGTTTTAATAAAATTATTATGCTCACAGCCAGCGATAGTGGGTATAGAACCAAAAAAAAAAGCCCGTAACGAGATATTTAATTCCCATAATTTTATATTTAATTAAAAGATAATTTAGAAAGGTAGCACTTTCTTATAAAACGATAAAAATTATCATAATTAAAGGGCACTAAGTAATGAAACTCTCTTCATTCAAATTGAATTTTGGATGTAGGCCAAAGGGCACGATGTTCTTTTGCTCTTGCGGGCGGATTTGCTAAATACTCGACAACCTCAGGCTGATATTTGTGTTTCCTATATCTACGGTAGTCAAGTCGTACTTGTCTCATTTTATAGAATTAATCTATGAAATATATTGGGTAAAGGAAAAAGTTGATGGCGTTTTTCTTAGAACTTTTGTGCGAAAGTCCATATATAACTAAGGCGGAAAGACATTGTAATAATCAAGAGAAGATGTTTACTGTTGCATAACTTTTTCAGAATTTCAGACAAAATTAGAGCTCAATTGTATTCGAGAAAGTATTAAGTATTAAAAAACGAGTGAAAGCACGATCCTTAAACTATTCGTATAACTACATTTCAAAATAAGTTATTATAAGGAGAGTGGCTCGACCTTTTTCGATGGAGTTTTTCTTTGGTGCAAAACACATCAGTGCACCAAATTTCATCAAATATCAAAAAAAACTCCGGCCTTTAGGTTGGACACAAGATAAAAAAACGGACAGACGAACAGACAAACTTAGATCTCTTTAGAAAGTTATTCTGAATCGATCGAGATAATGAATGGCGGTGGATCTAACACTAGCCCTTCTGTATGTGGCACGCATCCTCACTAGCTTAATACCATTTGTTGTACAAGTTATATATATACAAAGTTACTTATGAAAAATATTAAAACATACTGATTCGGGCGGGACCCGTCCTGGTGAAGCATTTATAATTTGAAGGACCTTGAAGCACATAGCACAGCTTTTGCAAATTTTTAAATCTGAAAACTAAAAATCACTTAAGCTGCAGCTGCAGAGGAGTATGTGTAACATTTTAGAAATTGGTTGGCGATCAGGAAAAAGCCAAGGTATTGTTAAGAAATAATGTTTAAATTCGCTATTAGAAAATTTCCTACGTAATGTTTTAGAGAATTTTCCTTGGATGACGACGTAGAAATTTGCATAAGATGGGCGAATGTTTTTGAAGTTAAATGCTAAGTGCAGGCCTCGAAACGTCATGTTACGGGAAAAATACGTTTCAATTTTCGAAAAATGTTACAGATATGTCTTCCATTACAAGGTACTTTTTTTTTTTTTTTTTTTTTTATCACCATTAGTTTACCATCATGGCACAATAAAACTGCCCTTCAAAGTTCAGCTATTTTTCTCTATCCTTCTTTTCTCGAAGACTTTTTGGGTGAGCGGACTGCTTATGCTGCATTTGTTTCGAAATTCGAAATTTCTAACGACATCTATTGCGCCTATCTACCTTTCTACTCGGGTATTATCTCGCATAGTTTCTCCTTTCCGAGCGTTTGAGGAAGAGCACAAATTTCAAACTTCTTCGAAAAACGTCCTGTAAGTAGTGAATAGTTTTTCAACTTATCTTTAGCGGACTTAGAACATCTGTGAAAAAAGAGGAGAAAATATGACCTTAGCGTTTATGTCTTGCTTATTGCCAAAAACATTTTGGAACTATTTGCTTAAAGTGGGATACTTGACGAAGCTCGATGCATGGTTAGTACATGAGTTCACAGGGAGAAATTTGGTGGAATGAATTTTCACCTGCGAATTATTGCTCGACCCATTTTTAATGAGACAGATAACGGGCGATAAGAGATAAGTCACATACGACAATTATTGGAGAAACAGATCGTGGTTCAAAATGGATGAACTCGTACAAATGGTGATAAAGACGTAAAGTACGGCTTTATGTGTGGTGGGATTACGAAGAAATCGTGCATCAGGGGCTGCTCGAACAAATCGTTTCATTAAATTGTGCGAACAGGTAATCCGATTGAAGCACGCAATTGAATTTAAAGCGGCAAGACTTGATCAGAAAGAAAGTCGTAGTCTTCTATGGCGTCAATGCCAGAGCACATACCCACAGACACGCATTTAATGAGCCGGCACTTATTAAGAGAGCTTGGATGGGAAATTTCGATTCACTTACCACGCAAACCTCATCTTTCCACGCCCAGCTATCATTTATTTCGCTCTCTACGGAACTCTTTTTTAGTGATGTAATGTTGTTGTTGCTTTTCGTCCAGAAATTCGAGAAAATCTGCGTTGAAGGCATAATGGTTTTTGAATTTTGGTACAAAAAAGTCACGAATTTTCCTTTTTATCTATTACATAACGATTTTATTCTCTTCGAGGAATAGGCAACAGACATTTGAAGGGACAGATGCCGTCAATTCATACGCTAACAAAGAATATTTACTCTTTATTTCCGAGTGTTACAAACATAATGACTTAAGAAGTAAACTAGCATTCGTCGATGGTTTCTACAAAAATCTGATTCTGTTTTTATAAGTGTCTCCTAGTTTTAAATTACTTTGTTACTCATTAATGTCAAACAACTTATTAAATAACAATTTACCAGCTTTATTGTTATTATTGCAGTCGCATGGGAAATGAAACAAATTGCTATTGTTACCTGAATGAAATGCACTTTATTTGATAGTCATCTTACTGTGTTCTACCTTCTTTGGCTCATAATGATATTTGATCTCCTGCTTTGTAATCATGGCGGATTGCAGCTGCGCTTGCACCGTTACCTATAGCGTAACGGTAAAGATAATAAAGAATAAATAAGTTTATATATTCGGTGGTCGGAAAAGTCATCGCCGGGCTGCTGATGAGGCTAAAACGTTAAATCTAGATGGGATCCAAGCTGATAGGTCTGGTAGCTTAAAGCCTTAATAAACGTTACACGATATTTAGGGTAACATTTTAACTTGGCTCGAGTTTGAAAATATATTTTCCAAAAACTGTTCTGTGGCAGTTAACAATGTAGTGCCAGAACTTATGGTGGAACACTTCCTTCTTTTCACATTCTTGAAACTATAAGAGGTCTCAATAGCCATATTTAACATGCTTATAAATCAACATCTTCTTCAGCGACTACCAGGAAATGATAGATATTTGTCCAAGGGAGAAAGTGATCGGAAAACAGACTGAAAATTGGTGTTATAAGTTGTCCAATCACCCAATATTGTGCCTTGAATACAGTGAAAGGAAATGCATACAAAGAGATTCGTATCTCACAATAAAAGAAAAAAGAAACAATGAAACCGATATAATAAATAATTTTTACTTATATTTAAATGATGCCAGCAAACAATATAATATGACTTACAAGGGAACGACAATAATTATATGGGCCATCGTACGATAGCAGAGACTTGAATACGTTTCAGTTATTTTATTGTAAAATGTATTGTATTTTAAAATGACTAGCAAGGTCCACTAAAACAAAACACTACAACTAGACTGCTGGAGAGCAATCATTACGGCTTTATGGAATAAATCGCTACTTTGTGCGATGAGCCGAAGTTCATCAAGTGCAAGATAGATTTTATTGTAATAATATAAAGGAATCGTATAAAATATTGGACTTGAATTTCGTTCTTCACGACCATTACCATCTTCAACCCGAGGATTCAATAGAATATATATCCTAATTACTTCCTTGTGAAGTGCAAGGCGAGTTTATTCTAAGTTAGTAAAAATTATGCTCTCTTTTCACTTCGATTTCTCTTAAGACGTGTCACTCGTTCTGTTTTGTCCTTATATCTACCACCGAATTGAAGCGAGTCCTATAGGTTTCGAGTTTATTCGAATTTGATCTAAACTGCAATAAGAAATGTACTAACATAAAATGCATGATTCTATATGTTTTTAATCAGTCGCTGTAGGTCAACTATGACAGTGAACGCGATTCAATAACAGTGTGCGTCTATAACGGTTAGAAGAGTGCAATTCGCAAACCGGAGCAGATAATAATTTAAAATTTCTATTCAGGATGAGTGGTGGGTGGTTCCATGACGGTGTCGATCTTCTAATTAACCTGCGCGCACCATTTCCATTGCAACTTTTGATGGGCATCAAAGGTTCAATCAAAAGCGTACACAACTTTTTTACTTGTTTGCTTATTGAATACATTTCAAGTCGAACCATTTTATGCTTCGTGAAAGGTAAACGTTGAACTACGTCTTATTTCACAACTTTTTTTGTGAAATGGAAATTTTAGTTAATAGGTAATGTGCGAAACTTACCTCCCTCGGGCATTGAACTGTACATGCAAAACGGAAAGTTGTCGATAAATTATTTAAATATTCATAGCTAAGGATTTCTTCTAGAATGAAGCTATCAGGCCAAAGGCCCGTACACCTTAGCAAAGATATTTAGTTATGAAGAAATAAACAATTTATTTGAAGATTTTAAAGCTGATCTCACAATTTTTTAAATTCTAGTTATTTTTAATTTTGGTCATTGCCGCCTTAAGGACTTCTTTTATTTCAAATATAAAATCACTTAAAAGAAATGTTGCCCTTATTTCGATCGTAAAATTTTATTTTCATGACACATCAAAAGTTATGTTTTAACTTACATATGTGTGGACAACTATACAACTATAGAATTGCTTTTAGGGGATATATGTTTGGACATGTGCATGAGTAGAAATGCATGTAACTTTAAACATAACACTTCATGATAATTGCTTTATGTTCATTTAAGCTAAACTGAAACCTTTTATTAAATAGTTCTTTATACCCATTAACATGAAGAGGATAACAAAATTAGTGAACACTAATATGGTGGAGACCTGGCTTTTCTTTTTCTTTTTGTTTTTTTATTTATTTTTTTTTTTTTTTTGCATTGAAATATTCGTATAAGAATTTCAGATATAATTATAAATTGCTGCGTAACATAATTAGAATTCCTTCCATTTCATTTACTATTAGAAAAATATCATACAGTTTTCTCCAATGCGCAGAGAAGCATCAAAAGAATTTCCAAAGCAATCCTTTTAGTTGAATTTTTTCATTAATAAAATAGAAACTTTAAATATGATTTACAAAGGCATTTGTGTATATATATATATTAACTTACAAGAAATAGCTTGACGGAGTTTTCAATATGAAGCTATTGTAACGGGAAACGCCATTTTGCGATTTTACGTTCCCATTGAACTCCTTGTGAGTTTAAGTTTAAGTTCGTAGCGCTGAATTTCGACTTTCAAGACGCAACGCTTTCATCTCCGTGTTCGAAGCAGGGTCTCTTTTGTATTCGAGTGATACGCAATAACGGCATTACAAAGTGAACAGGAACTTGATAAAGGCAAGCTTCTAATGTGACTTTGGCATATCTACCAATGGAATTACAGCAAAGCTGAGATTCCAACCTAAGCCTTGTCGATTGCATTACAAAGACCGCAATAATAATTGAAAAGTAATGAAAATTTGAAAATAATGCTAAAACCACGTGAGAAGTTTCGTCAGTAATTGCACGTTACATGTACACATTTGTCCGCCTATCGAACTTCTGACCTCTTTCTACACTTGTGCTGAACTTATAAGTCGCAACTTTTGAGATGTTTTGGCGAAATTTCGTACACTAATAAAATTTGGCACAAGAACGCCTTATTTTGAAAAAGTGCTTATATGGAACAAAAAGTGCAAGTTTTAGTAGTTCTTGACCAAAGTCTGGCATTCGAAATTGATGGGAAAAATTTTGATCATATGAACCAGTTTTTGAAGCCACTTACCTTTACCCTTACCTTTGTATGGCAAAAAGTTTTAATTGTTAATATATTATGATAAAAATTGAGGCTCTAATAGGGCTTTGAAATCAAAATTCATTGTATCAAATTTGGACCAGGTAGGCCTATTGTTTTTTGGCAATATGCCAAAGGTGGTGATATCGTGGTTTTTCAGCTGCATATGGCAATGCCTGCCAAATGAGAAATCTTACCTCTCCCGCTACACAGACATTACCCTTTCTGATTAATAACAACTTCAGCAGATCGGCGATGGTTTGTTATGCCACTTAAAAAACCGGTCCATTTTAGAGATAGATTTAAAACATGGCATGTGATGCTTCGGTGCGAAATTTATATTATTTTTTTATTTTTTTTTTTTTTTGGGAAGGTAGGAAGTATTTACTGCCAGCAGAGGGCAATACAGTCAAGACCGAAAATTACCTCACACTATTTCGTTTAATAAAATCCTTAAAATATTTTTATAGTAAAATCACTACCAGTAACTGTTGATAAGATTATTCAGTGATGGCTTCGTTTAGCAATTCGTGAAGCAATTCCACAGCATTACACACTGCAACGCATTGCACGCACTCTTCGGCTCAATTGCATCAATTTTAGTTGGCAGCTTTTCCAAATGCTGGTTTCACTTGCTTGGAATAATGTAGACGACTACAAAATCCCATGAAAACAACGGCATACACACTCAGTCATGCTGCGCACATTCTGCACCATGATTGTTCTCACTTTAAATATCGTAACATACAAATTGTTTTCTCCCCACCACGATTTAGCTGCGATTTCTTTCAGATTCAGTATAAAAAGTAATCTACCGGTAAGTGTACACGTCAATGGCGTTTTTTTGCGTAGAAGTCGACCTATCCAAACCTCTGTAAAATTGCGTTGTGTACACTTCGGCGGGACAATTTATACTAACCCATAGGTCTTAATGGTAATACCTGGACATAGACAAGTCATAGTTGGACAAATATTCCACGCCTAATGAGCGAATTCGGTTGAAGGCGAGAATCTGACGCTTGTATACGCAAAAGCTCAAAAGTCAAACTAAATTTATTTCAATAATGAATGTACTTGTGTAAGATACGCCAACGAGCTAAACAAACAGCATATCTAGCAGATGCTCTAGCAAAATATCAATCCTAAGAAAGCCTAAAGATAGTGCTAGTTAAGAAATGAGAAAAGGCATATGTATAAAAAATTTATTTATGAATTTATGCTAAGGGAACTCAATATATTTAAGATTTGTTAAAATTCGTAACTCGATGAGCGTTTCTTTACCTTAACATTCGTTAAATGAACGAATTTTTTACTTTTTATTATATTTTGAATTTTAAACTCATATGCAAAGAGAAACACACTTCAAAGGCGTTCACAATTTGACACACTCATCTCTTGGCTAAAAGGAAAGGTAACTTTTCAAATATCTCATAACAAAAGGATTAAGTAATGTATAAAAATGAAAATGAAAGCAACTGTGTAAGGTAATAAAACTTTTAAGCTTTTTAAGTATCCTCGTCGTGTTCGTATATATATGCCTGCAATTGTTAGTTCATGCATGTGTATGCATATTAGTTTTCTTATGCAGACATAATCATATATGCATATATATACATACCTGAATAAAACAGAATAGTTTAAATTTTTCATTTCTTCGTTTCTTTTTTTCTTTCTTTTCCCTCTACGTTGAGGCACATTCATCTTTAAAAAAAAAAAAAAAAAAAAAAAAAAAAAAAAAAAATGAGAAGAATTAATAAACAAGTAAGTATGCTGGAGTGGAAGGATGGCTGATTATTTTATACCCTACCGGCGTTTTTAAGGTGAACTAATCATAGACCTAAAGATTAACCGCCTAATCAATGGAATAGAATGATGTGAAAGAAGGCCTTCCGACGATAAATGTAAGAAAATCACTCATATTGATTTTAATTTTGTCTATCTCTCATTTTTCAATTTTAGTGACGATGTTCGGCAGTTAGTTGATAAGTAATATAAGCAGTAGCAGTCTCATGATGTGTTTCTGGCGTAAAAAACGTAACCATATTTAATACACGCAAGCATCTGCACTTGCACGTCTCTTATAAATCTCATCGTGCCCTGAGAGAAGTTTTAAGTCTTTTGCCCGTAAACATGTAACTGGCAGTTAGTCAAGCAGTCAGTCAGTCAGTCAGTCAGTCAGTCAGTTAGTAAGTCAGTCAATTAGTCAGTCAGATTCTTCTTCGCACTCATTTTAGAGTTTTTGCTATAATTGCAAACTCAAGCATGAGCTCTTGTCCAACATTTCCGGCATTTAAAACCTTACATCGCTTTTGCATACGTTGGATATTTCTATATGTATACGCATGAATATATACATTTTTTCATATAATACATATATAATACATATATATGTGTACTTATAGACACAGATTGCACATATCGTGCATATAGGCACATTCGTACGTACCAACGGTCTATATTGGTTGTGATGAAAAGTTTATCATAACACAATGTAAAATGAAAAGTTTTTAACTACACACACACACACACACACACAAGTATATGTATAAGATATTACATATCTTCGTACTTAAACATGCATGTGCATGGTTTTTTAATGAAATATACAAACAGAGACATTTGAGAGAGCCAAAGATTCTAAAGATCTCTTTTATTTCTTTCTTTCTTTCTTTCTTTCTTTCTTTTCTTTTTTTTGTTTTTTTTCGGAATATTTTCTTTGCCTTAAGTTATATAAAATTTGTTTTGACATATATCGTTTAGTTTATATTATAGGATTAAAATTTTATTTTAGCATTTATTGTTTTCGTTCAAATGTTATTATCATTAATTATTAAAACGTTCGTGTTGATACATTTGTTGAACATTAACATCCAGAAGTAGTAGTGTAAATACGGCAAAGTAAGCGTAACAATGTTTGTTTGCCTATCTTAAGTTGCCATTATAGAACGCGAACAATAGTTCATTTTATTTTGTATACGAACAAATCCTTATCAAAAAAAAAAAATTTTCGAAAACTCAACCCACATCAATTACATTAGAGATAAAGAAAGGACATGGATTGAATAATGATGATATGTTATGCAATATTTATTATTATTATTATTGTTATTATAATTGTTCAGTTGTTAGTTACAAAATACAAATACACATGCATACGCACAAGTACACGAATATTTATCACATTCATATTGTCATGCGAGCGATATATACATGCGTTATCATTACAGAATAACAAGACCTCACTCTCGACGAAGAAAAGGGTTTCGTATCGTATCAATAGAATCAACAGCTTGAACGAATTTACGCTAATTCTCATTATATATTCTACAAAGCAGACGTAAAGGATTATCCTCATTATATTATATACAAAGCAAACGTAAAGGATTACGAACCGCGTAGTGTGTGCGGCACAATAGCAATTTAAATTGTGCTTATTATGTCTAATATGGTGCAATGTTTGGCACTGGCGGGTTTATTTACAAATAATATTCGAAGTATGGCCGTGTAACGGCTAACATTTGCTGAAGACATACGCCATTTATGATGAATTATTGTTAATGTTAATTTAAGCTCTACGCTTGTTCGAGAAGATAAACATAACTTTGGATGAACGTTACTTTCTAATTTGCCAGCAAAGAAGGCGAAGAGCCCAAAAGTCCTCTTTCCCCTCGACAGCTAATTATATATTTCGTTTATTATCAGTTTTGCTCTTTCTGCGAAGTTGGCCCATTCCATTTTCGTTTCTATTTTCATATCCATCACCGAAAAATGGGAGATAGCGAAAACTTTGGCACACGCCAAGAAGAAAGCGTTAGATATATACACAAAGTGTATATATTCTCGATCAGCATTAAATTGGAAGTTCTTGCACGCAGAATGGTATTGAAAATGGGCCAAAACGGGCGAGGAACACTACCACAACATCACGTGAACTGAGAACACCTCTGTTTCTCAAAAGGAGCAAACAATTGGCATTTTGCTCATTACTTATAAGCCATAGCAGATAAATTTGCGAAAGACTTGAACGTATATTCTATTGGCGATGCTGCAGTGCCTGTACGAAAAGTGTATCAAAATGTAATTTTTTTCACTGCTTTGAAAGCGCACAAAACCAAACACCCGTAACCCCATAAACTAGGCAAATTTCCCATTTCAAATTCGGAATGCACCTAAGCATGTCCGTCTGTCCATCTGTTCGCTTGTTCGACTGCATAATATTTTTGGTAAACATTCGCCCACAAAATTTTCAAAAGTATTTGGAAGTGGCCGAAATTTGTCAAAGGACTCGTCTACAATGCCTACGCACTTATGCAGCAAAAAATGTTATTTTGATAATAAAAAAATTAGCTTCGACATGCTCAATATTGCAGAGCATGAAAATTTAGTTCTTTTACATCTTTTTTGTTTTTAGGATAACGATGATTGGTATAAAACATTCGATCGCAAAGAACATAATTTTCTTATTTGTTTACTTTAATTTTTCATTTATTATCAAATTATTTTCAATTTTTTTTTAAATTTTTTTAATAATATATTTATAGCATATATATAATCAACGCACAAAGATATCGCACATAATCCTTATCAATATAGTTTGTTTGCTTCATTTTTGAAAATTTCTTTTCGTGTTCGTGGCATTTTGCGTTCATATGATGCCATGTGACACGTAAGTCAACCTATCTTTTTATCTCATTACCGCGTTCAATTTGGTGTTTGATTCAGAAGATAGTGCTTACCAGTCAGTATATCTTGTGCCTGCAAAAGTTCCGAGCCCTTGACATATTATTAGTTTCTACTCCATGCGACCACATATTTCTTGAAGAGTTCATTCTCATCTACCTGAAGCAGAATCAAGAGTGTCCCGTCCGTAAAAAGTTGTGTCAGTCCAACAACTTGAAGCAATTTTTCGAAAGGAACCCCTTACGAGCTTAATCTCAGATCCAACCCTCATTAAGACCCTACTGAATTCGCAAACAACGAAAATGATAATAACAACAATTTCTCTCGCTCGATATTTTGGAATAAAAACTTCAATTATATGAACAGATTAAAATAAATACACCAGCCCCACGATCACATTCGCCTGGCGACAGCGTAACAACTTCACAGTTATACTTCCTCATTAACGAAGCCCTTAGATCTCAAATTAAGTGCTTTCAGTATAAATACAAGTCAACGTCATCCAAATTCTGATAATTTGCCTGTACGTACTGCTTCGTCTCCGATACTTTCTAGCCCTCTTATTAGTCATTCACACAACGATTTTAGTCCAGATAAAGTATCTCACATTATTTCCGGTTGACATCTACAGTTTAGTGGTCACGAAAATGAAGGCTGGCCAGTTGATAATTTTCTTTACCGAACCCAAGAGCTACCTATGTAAATTTTGGGCGGGAACTTCGAGATTTTATGCCGTTCCCTTCACATCTTATTTTTTGGCAGGTCTTTGGATTGGTATTAGAGATATCTTTGAAAAGTCCATATAGACGAATGGAAATCTCTGGGTCGTGAGATCAGAATTCAATTTAGGGACCGACATTCGGATTTGAATTTAAGAGAATTCATGAGAATAGAAGGCCTTGCGTTGGTATTGGAATTATCCTACTGTCTAGTAAAGCTACAGGCCATATTGATAGACATTTTCCCAAATAATACTGGGGAACTTATATCGCCCCATATTAATTTGATGACAAATAAACCTACTTTTCTCTAGATATGTGTTTTTGAAATGCCTTGACCATTCCCACGTATGAATTAAGAAACTAAAAAAGGAAGACTGCTGGATTGAATGAGAAATACATGTATGTAAAAAATAGACTAAAATTTTTCTATTTAAGTTCAACTCAGTACATCGCAGTAACGGTATAAATAAGAATTTATGGCAGTACGATGGCAGGGAGGCAAATAATCCGTTACAGCCGTTTTATTACGATTTTAATTAACTCTATCGCGGCTTTTCTCCTTCAAATAAAAACATGGATGTACTACGGCGAGTGAATCCCACATTCCTTGCTTTTTGCTTCACCAACTAAAAGCAAATAGGGAAACCAAGGCCATTGCCAACCCGCTATAATCATATTCGAAGTTAACTATTAGGACTTCGAAAGTGATACTCTGCCCATTTATTCCTTATTCTTGCAGACAACCTTACCATTTGCGAATATTCATATGAAATGTTGTAACTAAGTGTGGAGGTCAAACAAACCAACAACTTCGATCGTCACAGTGTAAAAACACAGTTGATTCAATTGAAAGCAACGATAAGAACATGGCCATAATTAGGAAACACAATGAGGCACTGTATGATTGGCAGTCATGGGAATTACAGTTGAATACATTTAAAGCGTTGTGTTCACATTCATTGAGCAGCTTTTCAAATATTCAGCTTTAAATTCCATTCCAGCCAAGCATGCCATCTCTCGTTGTGTTTTCTTCCATATCGCAGCGGTATATTCCTGTATAAATCTTACCAAGCATTTTTCAAGAGATTTCATAATTAAACTTTATTCAAGAACTCTTTAGAACAAACTAAGAAAACATCAAAATAACTTAATTGTGTGCTTAACTGCGAAGAGATAAGTTAATGTAACTAAGTGAAAGAAGGGAAAAATCTGACCTAACCTCTATCTTATCTAATATTAGGGGGAAGAAAAGAAACAATAGATATTGAAAAATAGGAGGAGGACGTTGTCCAATTTGCAGATCAACTCTTCGACATGGTCTCTCTTCCCCTTTTTGAAGAATTTCTCTTCAAAATTATGATTCGGCTTAAACTCGATCCGAATATACATACAAACAAGTATATAACATTCTATTATATTTATTATAATTTTGTTATCGCAAAATTTCCCTTTAAATTTCTTGGGCAATAGGAGACCATCCATATTATCCATATCATATAATTGCTATTTGTAAACGTCAAAGTTTGAAAAGAGTTTTCATGGTTCAACACTCTTTAATTTGAAAAATTTTTGAGTTGAGGCAGGCAAGGTTATTTTGCGTATTCTCCGGTATCTGTGTTTGTCAGTCTATTTGCCTGCCACTGTCAATTAAGTGATGCTTAACAGAATGTTTTTCTTGCCTTTCTTGAGTAAATACGAAAATCTATTAAAGGAAGTTTAACATTTCATCTGGATGCAAAAATTATATTTAAAAACTTTTCTATTTTCTTAATACAAAAAAAAAAAAAAAAAGAAAAAAAAAAATGTAATAAAGAACATGAACACAGATTGTGCCTTAATTTATTTCGTGTTGAATGAGTTCAGCATCTCTAAGTTTAATAAATTCTCCTTTTGCGAGAATTCATTTCAGGGCAATAAAATAGTTAATGCTACTAGACAGTTGATAGCTTAATGATAATTGCTCAGGATTTCTTATTTCTTGACAGCTATTTAGCTGAAGCCCAAATTTTATTTAGTAAGCTAATTAAACTAAGAAGATTAATTTTATTATTTTAAACATTAATAAATAAAAACATTCGTATTCAGTGGGGAAACTTTTTGTAACATTCACTACAATCTCTGCACAACAGCCTTAGCGCATAATAAATTATCATAATTGTTCTCTGCCCGGATAAGCGTTCGATTATAATCGATTATTACAAATGCACAACACATGTCTGTTCGAATGTTATTTAAACTTTTTTGCGGTTTTGAGCAGAATCGATTTCGACTCTTGACGCTTCAAGAAGCATTGAAATGCTTGAATTTAACCTTCAAACACATATATGGGAAGAGTCAAATAAATGCCTTTATAAAGTTTAATTGCTTTCCGCAAATGATTAATAAAAATATGTATAATAGAGTTTTACACCCAACTTAAGCGGCCTTATAGGCGGCTGTCACTTTTTTCAGGCTTAATATGGACAATGAAACTCATGTTACAGGCAAATTTGGAATTTCTATATAATTTTTAGAACGTAACAATGGTAAAAGCAGATGAGGCATTAATGCGTCTGAGGAAATGAAGTTTGTTTGAAGTTTTCCGTTAGCTTATAATTTATTTATATATACTGTGAGGACGTTTCGTCCCTTTTCCGAGGCTGAGGCAGCTCAGCGGTCCAGGGGAGCAAAATTAAAACACAAGACATTTATTTTTGTAGGGACTTGCGGTCGCTTTTATTTTAATTCACTACTCTCGAGTCTCAAACTCGACTTGTTAGCTCGGGAGCCTAACTCTCACTCCCTTAAAACTAAACGTTCTCTCTATTCTTAACCTATGCTAACTTCCTTATTCTATTCCTATTCTATTCCTACTCTATTCTTATTTTATTTTAATCTATTCTTACTCTATACTTAAGCTATCCTTATTCTATTCCTAATCTATCTTAACCTAGCACTCTCTTCCCCTCTCCAGAGACGGAGAATCCGTGAGGCCAAAACGAGGGACGACTTTGGGTTCTCACATTACATATATATATAAAATAAGAAAAAAAAAGAATTACAATTCAAACGTATAACTGGAAGAATGTGTACAGCGAAGTGCCTCACACAAGTGCAACAAAAAAAAAATAAATAAAAAAAATATGACGACAGAAACTCCAAGCGGAATAACAAGATTAGCTGCAAAATTAGTGCTGGTGATGTTTCTTGTAAAACTTCCTCTAGAGGGCGTGTTAATCTTTGCTATTATGTGTATTGCTTTTCCCGAGCATATGAATGTTATTAGCACTATCGGCCTTTCAATGATATAGAGGCTTACAAGAAAACGCGTCAATAAAAATTTCGCATTACTTTGGAACCATTTAAGATGTTTTCAGATATGAACCGATACGCATTCGCGAAACGCATTGAAATATGCTTGAAGAAGATCATGACTTGTTGAGATCAACCCCATTCTTACTGGGGTATTTGATTTTCTTCTGTCTGGGTACGTACACAATGCAAAACTATTGCACCTGATGCTCTCAAAACGTCTAACAGAAATAATCGAACTGCGATTTTTCGAGCAGCAGCATGATCTTTCCCGAATCTGCTATTGAAAGACGCTCTTGACGATTAAAGATATCGATGTCGAAATCAATCCAAGTGTTGTTTCCTATCAGATTGTCACATAATCGACAATAATGTCATGTTCTTTGACACATGCATACATATTTTGTCGCAATTGCTTTTTACTTCTTTCTCCTCCTTTTTTTTTTTTGAGTGAGTAAAGCAAAAGTTTTCTATTCTCGCGTGTTCTTATTGAAATGTCTTTTCTTCTGCATTTTGTTGACGGTTAAGCTTTTTCGATTAAACAAATTGTGAAAACGTATATTGTATGTATATATTATTCTTTGATCAAAAATATATAAAATTTATGAGTGGCATAATTACAGACACGATATTAACATACTGGTTTACGTGTCAACAAATATGGCAAGAATGGTGGTCGAGTTGAAAGTTTAAAAATCTGACTTCAAATACCTATGCATCAATAATTACAAGTATAGACCACGAATGAAGAATGAATGAAGGAGTTCACGATTTCTTAATCATCGCTTTTGTATTTCTTTCCCTTTCAATCCGTCTACTTATGTGTTATTCTTGGTTGGACACGGGTTTACAATAGCTTTTACAATTATGACGGAATGAAGCCCCACAGCCATTTAGATTGCTTCTCTCTTGCGCTAATGATAACATTACATAGAGGCTTGAATGGAATACTCTTCCATTATCTTGATCTTAACATTGAAATACGAATCGGGAAAAAACTTAGCAGTCTTCATAGAAGTCTGCTGCGATAACCAAAACTTACCTACTAAAAGTCATAATTGTTGAAAAATTTTGATACCAAAGATTGGTCTTAAAGAGAAGAATCTGTCTTTGATAAGTTATTAGAATGATATGCATGAAGCTATTTTTGCTACGCAATTTATCCGTAAGCCAAGCGATATTTATACAGCACTTTACATAATCCCGAATACTTATCAATAGATTTACATAAATCTCTTTGTTTAGTTTCCCGAAAACAATTCGATAATGAACACTTGTCGTACTCGCCAACGGACAAAAGCTAAACACTTGCAAATTATTCTAAAATGTGCAACAATGGCTTTTAAACTATTTGAATCCAATAATGCGTCAACTAATCCATTATAATATGCTTACCTTTAAGTGATTAAGCAAAATATTACACAAATGTGTTAACTGGCTATGCAGCAGAGAAACAGGCACAACGTTTATAGCATATGAAAATGTTCTTACGTATCCGATCGCCGGTAAGCTCATCTATTTAACACACATCCTAAGGCAAGTATAAAATGTGCACATAAATAATTTGATTGTATAGAAGAATGAGAAGATTTTCCATTTGAAGAAATTTTGAATACAAAAATTAGTTTTAAGCGCCTAGCTCCTCCTCCTAAAGTTTAATTAATTTTTAAATAGTGGTTAAGAATTTTCAATACGACATTAGTCGATAGATAGTTATTTAAGATAAAGTCAAGTTGACATATTTTATAAAAATTCAATTCAATTTTGTTTTAAGCCAATGAGAACCTGATTGGAACTGACTCCAATTTGATTCATTGAACTGTTAGTTATGAGCTCCCACGCAATTTGGCAAAGCTTTGGGTTTTTTAATTGAATGGGCTTTCAACTCTTCGAATGCAACAATTATAAAATGTCCTTCCTCCTCACAGTTGCTGCGATCATCTTTACCCAAAAGATTCTATATGCTTCTAATCTATTTAGAATTATTTATAGAATAACTGATCGGGTACTACAACCGATATGCATTATAAGTTATACCAATTTAATGATTAATTTTGAGAATTATTTAAACTCTGGTTTATTTGCAACACAATGATGTTATGTCGTAGTACGCCCTCTACTAATAAGTGAAAGAGGTAGAGCGTGTTATTGTCCGCCAAAATTCAAACCTATTCTATTACTTATAACTCAAATGAACTTCACTAATTAATCGATTAGTTAATCGATTTTGTTTTGTAATCTTCTTGATAAAACCGCTAAGCCATTTTTGAGGAAATGCTGAATGAATAACTGAATCAAATGTCTTTTGCCAAATCCTTTTTGTCGTATAAGAACTTTTCCAGAATTGAATTAGGTTTGGGAGGATTTTCCCTTTCTGTCCAGCTCAGTCTAAACCCAACCTAACCTAACCATAATCCTACACGTAACCCCATATCCATCCGGCTCAGCCTAATCCTGAGTAAGTTCTTATATGAGAAAAAGATATATTCTTTTTTTAATATTGCCATCAACCCAACTTCAGCTCATTTTTGCATTAATCGCATCGGATTGATCCGAAAGCTACGCTTTTTATACCTAAGACTTAGGTTTTCAGTTGACGTGGACTATTCTCAGGTGAAACGTTATATTTTAAAGATTTTATTTTATTATTTCGAATGTAAAATTGGAGCTTTAAATGGCGAAGTGACCATCAAAAAGCTATGAAGAAAATTAAATTCGCCTTAAACGGATCCCCTCGTTATCCTTTAACATAAACTACAAATGCATTATGATTGCGAAATATGTTCATAGAAAACAGGACTCAAATGAGTTTTACATCAATATATTAAGAGCCATAAATTACATTTGTTTCCTTCTATAGGCGTGGTCGTGAGTGGACGTCACGTTGATTGTCAAGTTTATTTTGTGGTTTCAAGTTTTTATGTTAATTAACTCAGAATTTTTTAGTTAACAAGGACAACATGCAACTTTTATGGTCTCTGATGCGTATTTCTGAGTGTTAGAAGTGAATTGAAAGTTGAAACGCATGCTGCGATAGTAGGCGTACAAAGAAATATGCTCGTACTTCTGTCCTATTAGCAATTGATCGGTAAGAAAAGAGAAGGTATTCAAGTTTGCTTGAAATCACGGCACCACCATGGAACCGTAATTGCATAGAAATAGTAGACCTCTGATTTAGTATCTATTGTAATACGAACAACATTTATGCAAAATCAGGATATTAACATATGCATACAACTTACAGTAGTATGGGGTGATAATTGTCACCTTTCAAATATGTTCTTGGAATATTCGGTCTTCTTTCCATGTACACCACTTTCATCACACATTCGCAACTATGTCTCCAAAAAAAGGATTAATCGCTTTCACTACAATTTCGAGCGGAAATCCCATTATATAACGCTGCTCTTTCTGCCCTTGATACAAACATAACGATGAAGTTACAAGACAAACAAACATTATATCTAAAAACTGATAGCAGAAGACTCCTCTTGAGCGTCACGTCAGACTTTCGTTTATACCAATAAACCAAATTATTACATGCTCATCTACGAGATATGACTCTAAAAAGAAATTTGTTTGCTGCATTGTTTGTTTTTATCATGTTTACATATACACTACATAAGTAAATATGTGTGCATGTAAAGGTGATGAAATTTAACACGCGAAATGTAAAGCCAGCAACAACAGCTTTTATAACATAACAGAGATGAATATATTTAATGTAAAATAAATATAATGAAACACCTGAGTAAGTAACACATTAACAAAGTAAGAAAAAGTAAAGTATACAAGGATATCATCAGCCACTCAGACTTATAAAAAGCAAGGAAATAAAAAAAAAAAAATGAATAAAACAAAATAAGAAAAACGAGAAGCAAAGATATTATCTTGTATTGCGCTTACAATTTCACATAAGCTTCATACCTAAGTAGATCCAACTACCAGGCATATATAGATGAGACAAGCGCATATATATACATACATATGCAAGCTCATATAAACACTTTATTAAAAATTTAAAACGTCAATGACAACATTCGTCAGTTTTATTCAAGTACAATACTTCTAATGGTACTTTCTACCACATTTTTTATGCACCTGTTAAGTGTTGATTTTTATGAATCGCACCCCTCTCTACAAAACGCTCCCCTTTTTTGTATGGGTATGAAATTTTACTTTGTATATTTTAAATAAACGGCATCACATCACTTACACTTTTATATGGTATATATATGTATACAATTGTAAGGACTTATTTGGTTGCTACGTCAGTTTATACGAACCACTGACTCGTTATTTAATGTTAAATAACTTTTCTTTTTATTTTTATTTTCATTTTTATTTTTCGTTAAAATAAATATTTGTATCTACATACATATGTTACTTCTAAGTTCACAAACACATATATATATATATATATTCATGTTCATTTAATGTTTATTCATCAAAAAATAGTATCATACGCAAGGCTAAGCAACAAGAAGCACAGTAGCAATGGCAGCAGCATTCTTTCATTTAACTTAAATTTAATAGACTTCATGTGCTAGAATTTCAAGTAAACGTACATTATTCATCTCCTATACATATGTACGTGCATTGCCGTTCACCCTTACATTTCTATATATATGTATATATGTATGTTTTAAAAATAAATTTAAATACTCTTCATACAACGTAGCACCAACACTCTTCTTCTTATAGTATAAATTTCGCTTTCATTAAACTAAATATAGAAAACATATTTAACTTTTTACTGAATTACTTGTACATCATTACGGAAAAAGATTTCGATATAAAACCTTTGCATTGCGTATTAATTAGAAACAAAAATCCTACAAACACTACTAGACGACTTGAAACCAGTTATAATTGAATCTCATGAAATTGCATTTAAGTGAGACATCTCCCAATGGATGGATAAGTAGTTTAACTGATAAAATGTAATTATTTTACCAAAATCTACTCGAAGTAGACTGTTGCGTTTCGTTGCAATATTACTATGCCAACATTTCATTAATGCTTTCAACGAATTTTTTCTTTAATGCCTGCAGTTGATTCAAATTGCTTTAATCAAAGCGATAAGCAGGAAAAGGTTAGACGAAATTATGTAAAGGGAGCAATTGCAGCTCTACAAGAAGGAAAAATTTAATAAACGAAAACAACGACCGGTGTTCCGCAAAGTGGGTGGCTATAGTTCTGTTCGGGTAGAATTCTGCAAAACGAATACTTACACCTCCGCAAGGAGAAAAATGTTCAATAGACTTCTGGGAAGTGACTAACAGCAGTTCTGAAATCCAAAAATCAGAATGCAGTGCGTATTGTCACAAAAACAATTGGAGCTTCTAAGCTAACGATGGGAATGCTTTGAAATTTTGTTACGTTCTATTTAAAGGCTGACACTCTCCAAAAGCGGCATGGTTTCATCAATAGTCATACTGAACCCGAGCACAAACTGATTGAATGAAGTGTTATGCACAATCAGCACTGGCTGTAAAGTCTTGCGTACAATTTTATTTTCAATTAAAATATTCTAAGTGTATTGCTAATGTTTAGGGGTCGAATAGATTTAAAAAAAAAAAGGAAAACAAAGGAAAACAAACGATTTGAGATAACATAAATGAATTTCCTTTAGTTGTTTTGACATTCGATAAAGCTAAGACTTTAAGATTCCTGGGCTCAGCGCCGACATTTAATTACTGTAACTAGTCTCTGAAATTTTCTCACAAGCCGCCATCGGCTTTGTTCACTGCCATGCGGCCCGTATGCGATAGCGTTAGGGGTCTTGCTGGACAACCGCTTATGCCTGTACCTTATTTAGGATGGATGTACGAAACAACGTTTCCATTATTATTATTATTATTATTATTATTATTATTAAAAACTCTACCGCACTTGAGATTTGAACCCCCGCCCATTGAATTGCTAGTCGAGACTCTTACCTACTCGGCCACTGAGGCGGATTGAATGTTTCTAAAACGGCCTCTTTTGCTGTAAACAAACCTTGAGAGGCCACGTGATGCCTGACAAAAATGATCTGACCAAAGTTGAATAAATAGAGTCCGAAAAATCTACAGCTTTGTCGCAGACCATGCAATAGAAACTGGTAGAGCGTTTATGGCGCATCATTGCATCTCCGGCCATCATGTAACGGATCTGTTGTGCCCCTCTTCAGGAACCATGCAAAAGTAACTCTCAAATAAAAGATTTTCTCGACCCTCGTGGCGATCTTCTATGGCAAGGGATACAAGTTGCTCGTGACCCACCAATTTCCCTACATGCTAACGATCAATTTGTGGATGCAATCCAAGATTTACTTGACCATTTGAAAATAGAGCTTAAATTTATATAAAAAATTAATTTTAAAGAGTTTGCAATAATTTTTTTTAAGATATGAAAACGACAATAACTGAATTTATTATTATTAAATAAAATTAAATTAACTTCTTTTCATAATAGTTGTGTTAAATTCAATTGATTTGCTATAGAAAGTATTACGTATTTTTAAACAAATTAATTTAAATAATAAGCAAAATGCTTTAATTTTAATTGCTTTTAATTGCGTGTATTTACTCATCCATGACTATATTGCGAGCATATATGAGTTTCAAGCTCTTCTACAATACCGATATAATAGATTCCTTTCTCCGTTTGTAACTTAATAAAGCAAGCGTTGGATAGTATTTCAATTTTTTTCAAATACTACGAAATAAAGCATTTGCAAAGCGTAAGTCATTTATTTGAGAGACGAACTATGCTTTCCTAGTTTCTATTTACGGGTAACAAGACTCAGATGCGCTCTTTCTATGCATTCATCAGCCGGGACCTACGTTATCCACTTTCAACTGCTTTGGTATTGTGGGTGTCACGCAACGTCTCAGTTGCATTTATTCAGGAGGGAAGCTTCGCGGGAGCATGTAAATCGTTGACGATTTCGATTAGCTCTCATTTCATACTAAAGAGTAACGTTATTTGCCTGCATCAAACATGTTCTCGTACTCACGACAATCTTATGCTTTTTTTTGGTTTGGTTGTTCGTTGCATTCCCGTGCGTTTAAGCTTGTGCAGCTTATTTGGATGCCACAGATATGCAAACAGATCAAACTTATATATCCTGTCATTGATCTTGCGTTTAAAGTGGCACTGTAAGAAACAAAAGCATGATGCTCGACAGTGACACTTAAATCGCGTGGAGATTTCTTAATTGATAATCGATCTGCAGCAATGACGTGTCCGATATCTGAAAAATGATTTAGAATGCGGGCATAAGGTGTTGGCCTGAACACAAGTCGTTAGAAAATGTTTTCAATCTGATTCGTAAGTTTACTTATTTTTGAAATTTCGGATAGTGAGAATTACAAGAAGATTAAGGCAAGCTTCCTTCTAGCCCCGGTAGAAACATTTGCTTTTTTTGATTTGTTAGTTTGTTCGTTTGTTGTAAGCAAATAGATAGATTACATAGATAGATTCACGGTTCGACTTAAGCTATATTTGTTTTTCACAATTTCAATTGTTTTTTTTTTCCCCCCCCTTTACATTCAAATACATATAAAAATGCGTATTTATTCTCATAGGTCTGTAAACAGAGGTATATTATATGAAAAATAAATATGAAAGTCATTAAATGAATAATGTAAAGTACAGACCGAAGCTGGTGGTTGTGTTTCAGTTAACACTTTACTTCTCTTTGCACTTTACTTCTCGGTGCAAAAAAAAACAAAAGCGGATTTAACTGCAAATATATCGGGTGCACGATAGACGGCCCGAGTTTTAAAGGTCTACGGCTAAACCTGAATTTTTTGCATTTTTCATCATCTCCTTAAATATCATTCATATCTGTCTTCCACATTACAAAGTACGTACGAACGATCTTTCCTCGTTTCTGCTTACAAAGCATATTAATTTTATTAGAGTCTACATATACAATATGTAATGACTTTTTGCTTAAATTTAAAAAAAAAAAAAAAAAAAAAAAAAAAGGTTAATGATTTTACAATTATATGGAAAAGTTAAGCAATTCATGTCAAATACTTGATGACTTTCAAATATTATATAACGTATTAAATAAGGTTTTAAATATTTCCATAAAATAGAAGAATTTAAGAGAAAAATATATATGTCTGTCTGTTCTCAGCCATCATTTACTTATGCAGTTGCACATCTCCAAAAGTCAAATTAAATTTATAGCACATTTCGCATTGTATGCATGCATGGCTAACATGGCTTAGGAGTTCCATAGAGAGAATATGTAAATAAATGCAAATCTTTCGATTTTTCTTAACCGTTCTCAGAGTATAAACATATATCAGCTTAGTTAAAGCGTCTGTTACACAATCACACAATTGTAGCATGTCATATTCAGTTGGCCAGTCATCGTTGTCTTTCCTTTATTTTGCGTATTTATAGTACTTTTTAAAATCGTACAAGACGCGGGTAATATATGGGTCGGCTTGATATCTTAAACCAATTTAACTGTATCGGCCGGGCTGTTCGGGCCATATGTGCGGCCATCAGTTTTTACATGCAAACTGGAAGTGAAGACATTTTTTGAGACCAGCCGTAGGACCAAGAATGCGACAACATAAGAGTGTAACTGAGCTTTAAAATGTTCGTTTTTTTCACGTCTGTACTCTGACGGGCGCCTTCGAAGGGTCTTCAATAGCATACAAACATGCTTGAACTCATATGTGGCTCAAATCATTCAATTCTTTTGACGATTCGTTCGAATTCGTACGAGTAAGGGATCGCGACAAAAAAAATATTTATTCGTCATAACTTACCCAATAACCCAACACCCTATGAATGAATGTATTAAAGTACAAATAAATCTTTTCGATTTGTCTTAATGTGTATGCATACAAGAGTCCCGTTTATAAGTCTAAGTTATAATATGTACGTATTTATATGCTGTACATACTTGCTATGCATACATTTAGTTGCAACCACAGAACGGAAAATGAGTAAAATGTGTTAAAATTGTATTTGCTATCGTTATATACGAAGGTTAACCCGACCATGGCGGAAATGTTAGCAAATGTTTATATTATTCACATTATGACACATCTGTATACACATAAATCTTAATTAAGATTTGGAGCCAATTCTTATACTCCCTAAGCAAATGAATACGATACTACGCTCATCTCATTGTGCCGTTGGTAGTATGAAAAACGATAAAAGTGAAACAGAAATTTTATTAAGCGTAAGATTTTGTTCAATTTTGACCTGCACCCGATCAATGTTTGCAAACTCGAAAAATGATGCATGAATCGATATATATAATCGTTACAAGTAATGTCTAAAATTGGTCATGACTAGCACGCGATCTCACACTAATCATAATTAAGAAACTTGAGAATCATAGAAATGTTTGTGATTTATGATCGTTCGATTTGTGTATATTTAACTTGGATGGTGGGCGTTAAAACTTCGACCCAAGCCGACAATCAAACATTCACTTTTTTTTCTTTTAATTTTTTTTTTTTTAAGTAAACCATAAATAAATCATATGTAACATTACGTGTAATCTGTGAAGCAGAGGTGGCTCATTTTTCACAGTCTTCACGCCATAAGAAAGATTTGAAATGCAAATATGAATGGTTTGCATTTGTATTTGTATTATAGAATATAGAAGCGATGCGATTGGCGTAATTTTCCTTACTTGCATATTCACGTAAAAGGCTAATAGAATAAAAGTTACTTTTACTGATATTACTTGCCCTTTTAATAGTTAGTTCGGTTTAAGGAGACAAAGTGGTTACGCTTCACTCGATCAAATTAAAGAATATGAGACAAAGGAATTTTATTCTGTGATAGCAAGGCATTCTCTGATATTGCTTGTTAAACTTTCCCTTGTTTGTATGTAATTACCAACCAGATTGAATGGCTTATGAAATGTAAGATTAGAATAAGGAAAAATACTTAAATTTTTTGCAATAAACAAGTGAAAGAACTTGTTATATAAATCAAAATGTAAACTAAATGCTGACAAAAAGAATGTTGTTCTTATGCTGAGAGTGATAAGGTTAATGAACGCATCGATTCAGCTTAGCATGTGTAAGATTAAAATATTAATTTAATAATACACATATAAGGTGCAGTGCAATCAGCATTATTGCTAGGGTGACCATTTCAAGCTTATTTGAACTTTCATGTTAAAGGTTTTGATTATTTCATATCACATTTGCAGAAATTTTTTAAATCCTACATCACTTGTGGTGCAAGGGCACAGAAGGACTTAACACAGATACACCTTTTTTTATTATACTTTTATTATACTTATCTACGCGTCTGTCTGTCTGACAACTGTCAATGCATTTTTGTGTTCAACATATCAGATCGCAATTTTTAAGATATTTTCATGAGATTTTTGGTACGCCGACGTGTTTTCTCCCAAGAATCGCATATCCATCTTTCTTCCCTGTTTACCCTATTTATCTATAGTGTTGATTTATTTTCTGCGTTCATGTAAGTGAACAAACTCACATACATTCATTAGTCTATGCAATATTCAATTAGATAGCATTGTTCTTAATAAAAAGCAAACGCATACGTGTATATATATATATGCTAGTAATAATAATAAAAATGATATTAATAATAGCAAGTAAGAAAACTATATTCGACTATGATCGATCCTTCTATACCCATTACCGTTATCTGAAAATAGAATAAAAAGATTTGCGTTCCTGCAACTTACAACTGATGGTCAAAAATTGCATTTTATCACTTTCGAAAACGAAAATGTTGTTAGTTCAGTGCGTATTGTAGCGCGTCCTTCAACTAATGTGAATGATTTTCAATACCGACCTGCGTGTAACCACTGTGAACGTTTTTGGCAAACTTGAAGCTGATAGCTTCATTTTTACGGTCATTGACATTACATTGACATAGAGACAGACAGACAGACATGATTAATTCGATTCAAAATGCGATGATAATCAAAATATGCGTATAGACTTTACAGGTACTGTGAAGGGTCCTTTTGCGTGTTGCATACGTTTTGACAAAATCAATATATGTCTCAGCCTTCGACGATAGGTACAGTGAATTTGTATTTTGAAGAGAAAAAACAATATTGATGAATTTTGGGTAAGAATAGTTTGCCATCAAAACGAAATCTTTAAAATTTTAGAAAGATTTCATGAAGAATAAGACTTCGGACTCACAACCCGCGAGCAGTTTAATTAGGAATTTGTCACCTTGCAAGAGTAGTCAATCAATCTCAATTCAATCCTCTTTTAAGGGTTCGCAACTAAGGTAACAATTTTGTAAAAGGTCTTGCACGCAACATTAATGTGGTAACGTAGCCTGTTGCGCAATTATTTCTAGAATGTCAAGCTTGTGCTAATTAGATGCTCGTAGGTTGTCTATTAATATTCGCATATCTTTCTCGCGGGCAGTCGATGTTGTCTGTACTATTGTCATACTCTAAACGAACTCATACATTTGTAAGATTAATTTTTCTAAAATCAAGAAATATTTAAAAAAAAAGATTTTTGCTTTAGTATCAGTGGACCAAAAAGTTTAAACTTTATATGAGAATGCATTCAAAGCACTTGACATCCTGGTTGTAAAAATAAAATATTATTTAACTCGTTAAAGAAAAGAGCATAAGCCACAGACGATCTAATTATATTTTACGTAGTATGTTTCAAACGAATGTTAGATGTCCGTTTAGCCCGCTTTTAATATTAATCACGACATCGTATGGAGAGAAGAAAGATCTTTTATAATATGAAATTTAAAGATAATTTAATGACTTCCCGGATATAGTTTGTTATTAATGTTATTAAAATCCTTTGTAAAAATTTGAAGAAATAGAAAATGTTGTCATAAAATTTTCATAAAATTATTTCTGTTCGTTTCTTAGAGATATCTTCTATATTTTTTTTACTTTTTTTTTTTTTAGTCCTTGATTTTTTAATTTTCTTTTGGATTTTCATGAAAATCCTTTATGTGAAAGTATACAAAAGCAGCAAAGCAACATTTTCTTTGCTTTTTAGATAACTTTTGTTGTGCGTTTTCTTTTACTTTTTCTCTTCTTTTTTTTTTTTTTTTTTCTTCGTTTTCCCAACCTTCATTCGTTGTTAACCTTTTGTGCAACCTGTGAAAATTACTTGCTGCAACATTAGTTACTTAAGTAGTCATTATCAAAAACTTTCAACTGCTTTTATATTTTAAATACAATGACAGTCTCACTGGCCGAATTGAAGGAAAAAAATATACTTTTGCATTGCAAGCAAAGAAAAAGACAATTTTTACTCTCAGATCAAAGGATATGGTTAGTTTATCATATGCCTGCAACGTGGAGCGTGAATCAGTTCATTTGCCTACATACTGAAATTACAATTGTGATCACCATAATTCATTCCAAACTAAGGAACCTATAGAGAAATTGTCGCCCTCTTTCTCTCATCGGCATAAGTTTAATCGGTTTACAGACTCACCTGGTATCGGTAGACACTTACAAGTCATTCATTATTCGCGTTACGTTCTGAAAATATTATTGCATTTTGATTTTTCCGTTACGTTTCATTAACCTTCTTATCTTCGATCATCTTACATATTAAACAGCCTCATGTATGCCAATTGCGTTCAAAAGCATATCTGTTTAGTGCAATCGCGCAGTATTTTATTAGATCTGAGATTTTGCTCACGCGTCCTATTATGTTCGTAGTAAAGTCATATAACTTTGTTCTACAAGATATTCTTTATTATATAGTGTCGGTTCAAAAATGAAAAAAAAAAAAAAAAAAAAACAGACGACGACAAAAATTAACTCGGAAAACTTTAACTAGACTGAACTGCTGTCATCTTTTATTTACATTATTTACCAGACATCGGTGCTCCTGATTAACACTAATCCCAATCGATTACTTATGATATGGTCGCGCAGGGCTTCCGTTCTCATCACAGCACCTAAAAGACGGATCGTTTGCGGAATAGCCTGAAACGGCTGGACGTGTTTACAGCACAAAATTTATGTTTCAAGAGCAGGAGGGCGAAAACATGTAATGGTCAATATGTGCAATTCAATATTCTTTTAGCGCGTTTTTTTTTTTTTTTTTTGGAACTTGAGATATATCCATCTTTTATTATAACGATCGATTAAAAATTAGTTTGAGAATCACTCCCTGAATCGGTTTTGTCTCGTTTTTCTGTGCTCAACCTACACACTGGCACTCTGAAGTGTTTCGGCCGAACAACGAACGTTATTGAGAATACTTCCGATCAGACCTTCGACGTCCTCGAAACCTTTCCATACAATGCCTTATTTTGAAAAGTCATTATGTAAATATTTGCAGTGTGGTGCATATTCTTAAGCTTTTGTTGATAGAAATACAAAACAGCAAATAAATGCCGATATGATTTATTTGACACGAATATAATCTCTTAGATCTTTTACCAAACAGGTCAATGCGTCGCCCATACGTGGGTGAGATACTCATAAAATATTATATGTGTAATTTTGAGCATGAGGTATTTTTAAATTGACTTGCTGCCAGATGTCTGTCTATCCAGACGTGAAGTTGGTTTTATTAAAGTTCTTGAAAATCAAAAGTTTTGAATATAAAAAGCTCTACAAATATGTGCACTTTGAAAAGATAATCTTAACTCGTTTACAAATCGCTTCAAAAACTCTTTGAAGAAGTTATAAATTCCTTGGAATTTTGATAGGAATTCGCAAACTGCTTGTATTAAGTTCTCTTATCTAATTGATAAGATAATTTTATGGGGAAAAGAAAGAAAAGATATTTGCTGTGATTTTCAAGTCGAATGTGAATTAAGAGGAATGGGAAATAGGAACCAATCAAGCATTCGTCATGTGTCAGAGCTGAGAAATTATTAAAAAACCATTTATTGTCTCCTCCATAAATATTTTTATTTAATCCCCAAAGAAAAAAGCGTAACTCTATCCACAGCAAGGTCGGTTCATAAATCATTTCACAGGTTCAAATGTTTTCTTTTCTTTCGATTTTGTTTTGGGATTTGTTTATTTTTAGAGCTTCAAATTTTCGCTTTTCTTTTCCATCGTAAAAATCAATTCAATCGGGCTAATAGTTTGTTCATAGGCAGGAAAATAAACATATGTCGCAATAAAGTTAACCTGAAATATGATTCTCGCTTAACTCTCGCGCTGTAAATCAGTATTCGGGAACAATTGTTGTTTGAAATGTTTTTGTTATTCTTTTAAAATCTTCTGTTTTGCAGTCTGAACTCTTTCACCTCTAAATCTTTTATTTTAGAGATTGTCCGATATTTACTTAACTCGCTTCTCAATTTCTCTTTTCCGTTTATCAGCCTTTGAATAGCATTTATAGTGTGAGTTCTGCCGTTTTGTGTTCGAAGTGCTGCTAGTTCTCACGTATAATTGCAAAGCGGATAACATCCTGATATGTTAACGCATAATTTTTTTTTTTTTTTTTGCCATACAAATAAGAATGCATAAGTTATTTATTCGATGAATCGTTTCACTCTAAATATTTTCTTATTTGTCTCTAAATCAATGATTAAGGATCAAGGATAGAATAATTTTCTCTTTGCTTTAATGAAATCTAACATTGTTCCCGTTACTACCAATGTGAGCACTCATTTGTGTCCCTCCATCCATCGATTCTCTTGTTATGTAATGAGTGAAATAGAAAGCTTCAACTTTTTACATATATACCTTATATTACATACGTTGGCCCAATTTTAAGGCGAACTTGGCATACGAACGTTATTCGCTCTTTATTTGTGAGCCCGAGATACCACAAGAGCCAATTGAAATTTAATGTGCTATGATTTGAAAAAATTCATTTAAAAAATGTAGTCAGGACTAATGTAAACTTAACTGAACAGATTTCGTATATAAAAATACTATTCTTCTTATTAGAAGCCCTCCATACGGTTTTGGCCCTTAAGGAACCTTAAGGAATTGCGGATACGAGCAAACTGACATTTCTTCGAATTTTCATCGCGTCTACTTCAAGGCTGCGAGAAAGAATCTGTCGTAAAGTTTTTCTTTTTTTTTTTTTTGTTAAAAAAGGGAACTAAAGGAGATAGATGTTCGACGACCACGTTTGGATAGTAGGTGTCCAAGGTTCGTGTTAAACTAAGATATTTTATATAATGTTTTTGTTTTGTATTTTATAAAAAAA
>CCAG010013389.1:0-10206 GCA_001077435.1 Glossina morsitans morsitans | reverse complement strand
ATGCTATCAACAATGGCTGCTCATATATGTACATATTTGTGTGTGTGTGTGTGTTTCTTTGATTTCGTTTAAAGACTTTCAAAAATTTATTTTCAATTTTCCTAACCACCGGTTGCGAGCATTACTGTATAACATATGTCGAATGCCGACAACAACAAAGATGTTTACCCGATCAAGATCTTTTTCCAAAAATTAATCGCACAATCGACATATGAGTATTTGATTCGTTTTAATCTTATCCGATTATTTACCGACCCATCTATCAACTGCGATCAATCCTTTGACATTTGAATCGCTCAAGCTTTTGGTTATATAGTGATCGGGTACGAGATTTGTTGTCTTGGGTCGATCTAAAATCGCTTTCTGATCAATGTTGACATTCTCAAGTTGTAGCGGAAAAGAAATTCTTCGATCAATAGAAGGCTTTTTCAATTCCATTGATAGGTAACAATTAGGTCCATTCGCTCTTTTCACTCTTTAAGTACATTTTGACTTAAGCCATGAGAGGTTGGACAGCCTTGCGAATTTCGTCCGCATATAAGCTTACTGATCACAAGATCCCTACACTGTCCATCTCTTTGAACATACGCCTCTTGCGAGAAAGAGGACGAGTAAAATAAATTCAACATAAATTGGATTTCGACAATGCCACCAATGTTTAAAAACTGTTTTGAGAAGAATCAAAAATTTCAAATATTTGCCTCTTTACGATCTTCAAGTCAAATCTATTCGAAATTTGCCGCTTATATTAACTAAAGGGGCATAAAAAGTCTGAAAGCCTAAAAACCCTAAAATTATCCAAAGTTTATTTATTTTCTAGAATTTTCGACTCTATATATAGAGAGAAGAGCTGAAGAGAAAATTATTCCATGTAAAGACTCACCTAAAAAGTAGACCTTTGCATGGAAAGAATAGATTTGTGTATTTTCTCTTGAAAAGAAATGAAAAATTGCAGTAAACGGTATGGTCTGACTTTACCTGGCTGCAATTTTTCTTGCCAGGTTTAAGCCAATTTTTATCTCCTCCCATGTCTATAAAGGACAGATAAATGGGCTCGTAAAGAAGATTAAATTTTTTCGTCAGATGAGGGCGCAACTGAAGGCTATCGTCATTTTCATCCAACGTCTCAAATGGCCCTATTATCACTTGTACAAGTGAAGATTAAATGACTACAGCAAGCATCTTGACGTTTTCGTTGTCTTTAATGATTTCTTAAATAAGCAAAATATTGAGAAAAAGGTTATTCAAAAGATTGCATAGGTATAAGTGCTAGAGAATATTCTTTGACAAATATTTTCGGAAACAAATTTTTTATGTCATGTTGACGCCATGCTTTTTAAACCAATAGTTTCCCAAAGTCCTAAACGTTTCACTAGGTATTGAATAATAAATACTTTAGAAGTTTTGTTTTGTTGCTTTTTTTTTTTAGAGAGAAAAGATTGCGCTCGATTAGAGTATATTCAAGGGCACCCTACAAAAGAATTGTTATTGCCTGCGAAAGCTGCTGGTGTGCCGTCATTTTGTTTCTAAAATTATTATTATGAAAAGATGGGCTTAAGTATTAGATGTGTGGGAAAGTGTCCGCCGAATTCTTACTACAATTAAAGGAGCATTATACGAAAAAAAGTGTTAGAAGTTACTTTGCATTGCCCTTTGCAACAGCCATTACTTCACCTATCGTCTATGGAGAACGTGAGTTAAATGCGAAACAGAAAAGTGCTCTTTTGAGAAATCCAAACTTGGCTATCGTCATGAAAATTGAATACTTTCCGAATAAATAATAAGTTACCCATTGAAGTCTGTATTAATCGGAAGACGGGAAGAATTAAGACATTTCTGGACCGAGTTTTCCTATAAAGCATCGACTGTCTTCATGCTGAAAACTGATCATCATGACTTCTGCGATATCGACTTCATTTCTTATCCCATTGCTTATAGGGTTCCTTGGCGATGGTTTCCTGTGATTGGAATAAATCATAATACACAAGAGGAGGAGATTAGTCACTCCAAATGTGGTCGCCTTAGATATCCAGATTTATCGTTGACGTTTCTTTTGCTGATTGCCTGTACTTTCGATAACACAAGGCCTTCGCTGCTTGTAAGGATTTGTCTTCGAATTAAGCAGAAAAAGTAAAATTTCCCACAAATAGACTTTTCTTGGCGCTCAGCTTCACCTATGTCGTCGAATTGGACCCGATACGTTTAAAATTTCAAATAACTGAATTTGCTCACACATGGCAATACTGTAAATGGATTGTATCTGCCTTCACTACCGGCTCAGCTATCAAGTGTGAGGCCATAAATAGATCGATATAAAAAGTAGGAAAATTGAGGTAGAGCGCCGCATTTATAATAATAATTGTACTTTGTTCTGGCCACTGCCACGATATGAAAATTAAAATTGTCCCGATGATGGCAAAAAAAAATTGCCCATCCCTGCCCTAGTGTGACAACAACATATGCGTACAAGTTAAAGGTAATCGACATTTTATTCAGCCCCCTGTCCTAGAAAAACAGCGGATGCATATTCACACGCACAATATCTTGAATAAAAGGAAAATATTATTCTAATTAATTTGGCCAGAGAAACAAATCGAAAGCTGAAGTCTTACGATTTACTTCTGGTACGGCACTTGAGATTTGAACCCACAACTGTTGAGTTCAAATTATTTCAATAAATTTATTGGTTTTTCGGAAAACTACCGCCAATTGAATATTACATCGAAGTGTTTTCCTTACAACTGACTGAATGAATCCATAGACATTCCAAAAGAAACCTCGAACTATTTTTTTTTTCTTTTTTTACCTAAGAATGCATTACTACCTGAGACTGAGAAGTCAAACTTACTTTTTGTTAATAACAAAATGAAATAATAACAGAATTTTTTAAAAGTCGGAATTTTTATAATAAAATGAAAAATTTTTTTGCCTAAATTCAAAAAGATGACTAAGTCTAAAGTTAGAGGTTCCCTCATACTTTTTCATATTATAAAAGGAAATTTAAAACGGACCCGAATGAACAGACTGATCGATCGGCAAAGTATGCTGCTTCTGCACCTCTAATTATGGATGATGTCATGGAAAAGGTGGATCTTCAAAGATACATTGGAGGAAAAGTTAAAGAGAAAATTACAGAAGGAAATCTACGATGCCATCATCAACACTACTCTTCTATTAACCCTCAATTAATTCCACCTTTATATCCAACAAATGTCGAGAAAATCAAGATCCAAGCATTTTCGAGAATTCGCCTTGGGCATGCAATTGCAACTCACCAATGGATCTTGAAGAACTCTCCCTGCCCAATCTGCAGTTGTGGACAAATTCTTACTATAAAGCACATTCTCTGCGACTGCCTTAACCTTTCCTTGGCTAAAAGCATTGCATTTAAAACGATTAACCCGTTGGACTTTCTAAAATCAGCTTCAGAACAAAATATTAATTCAATATATTACGTTATTAAAACTACTAGGCTCAATATCTCATGTAAATTAGAGCCGATAGCCTGTGTTGCTAGTGCTCAATGTCTTTTTGTTTAGTCTAAGAATTTATTTCATTACTCTAAAATTATAATAATAATAGTAATAATAATAATAATAATAATAATAATAAAACGGACCCGTTTTAAAAAAAGAACCATAACGGAATCGGTACTCTTTTCACTTTCCTAACGTACTTTTTCAGACCGCATTAAAGAAAACGATCAAATGTTAAGCGAAGAGAGAATGGCATAAATAAGAAAACTTATTGGTCTTAGAGTGTAAGTTAACATAGGACAACACTAAGGAGGAAATGTTTAAGCAGCCTTTGGATTTTTCAAGGTTGTGTGTAAAACGAAGTCATATTAAGGCAATTTTGAAATCATGAAACCGAAGATGAGTTCCACTTATTATCCTCTCCTTCGATACTATGAGAAGATCGTAAAAACAAGGAAAAATCTTATAGTGATCGCGATAATATGCAGGTATGCGGTAACTAGTTGAGAATCTTACAACCTGTGTGACAGAATTAACATGCTTTTATCATCAATGGTCAATACGTAGGAAATTCATATTGATTATGCAACAATTAATTTGGTTTTTTAAATAAATGATGTTTTTGTCTTTTTCCTTTATTTCAATATTCGAATGAATAGTAGAGCGTGTTCACGTATCGAATGAACATGTTAACAGTCAGGTAGTCATGACTAGCATTTCCTTTGTATCTGCCCATTACCTTTCGTGCACACCCTGAACGGTTTGTCCAGCCTACCTGTCATAAGAAGACGACAAAAAGCAATCACAAAAACACAGGCGTACGCATACGACATACGGCAATGGCTTCGTTTTAATTATTGTTGACTGGCTGGCGGGTTGTTTCGTTTTGATTTGATTTGCTTGGTTTTTTTTTCGTTTATGTATTTGCAATGATCGCGCTGTCTCGATATTATCAGCACGAAATTATCATTATCACCATCATCATTATAACTATTGCCGCCAATATCGCAGAGCATTGTCTTCTGTCGAGTCTTATTGTTTATGTTTATTTGTTGTTGCAAATTCTAAATTTGACTTTACTTGAGTCGCTGGCTGACATTTTGACTGTTGTCTCTTTGGCTGATGAACGTGTTAATTATAATTTTGTGTTTTGTGTATAGTTTGTTGCTATGAAAAATAGTAACATTTACACTCACCACCACCGAAAGAGATTTGTTATGCTAGATTTGTGCTATGGTTTGCCACTTAAAAACATACATATTCGAAGTTCTATGGAAAGAACACATCCATTGGCATAAGATTTTGCATTGATTCCGCCATGTCCGTCCATCTGTCTGTCATCTCCTTCAAGTAAGTTAGCGATTACCAAAAGTTGCTAGTTAAAGCATAGCTTAATAGCGCGAGAGCTGCAGATCGGATCTGGAAAAGCGCTGCATCCATCCATGCAGATTTTGCCATTTGTCAGTCACCTAGAATTCTGAGCCTTTAGCGACTACAAAAGGTGGAAAGCCGGTTCGTAGGTTATTAGTGTGCTGGGCACAGATCAGATTTGGAAAAGCGCATAATGCGTTCGTGAAGGTTTCGAACTAATGAAGCCATGTACGTCCGTCTATCTCTCACCTGAATGCTATCTCTCTTAACGCTAACGATCGCAAAATAGTGCAAGTTGACTCATAGATTATTAGTTGAAGCCTAGAAATCGTATTGAACTAAAAATGAATATAATTAATTCTTTCGCTATAGAACTTATAGGAAACAAGAAACCGATGGCCGATATTGTCTTATAACTAATAACAAATATATTTAAAAACTATTTAAAGTTTCAATGCAATGCTTCAAAGCGCTCATAAAAAACAAAAAACATAACTTCATAACACGTATAAAAGATGTTGAACTGAAACATCGTAAAAGTACTTCCAAGGACAGCCACACTTGCAATCAAATAAAAGTCAAAAGTGACTGGTACTAAAGATTCGTCGCAAGAGGATCTTTGTTCTTTCAGCATTTTCAACTTAATATCTGTAAATGGAGTGAGTGTAAAGGTAACTATGCCATTCACAAAATACTCGTTGAATACTCGTTCATGTTGTCAACACAGTAGTCTTGGTAAAA
The DNA here is from genome assembly GCA_001077435.1 of Glossina morsitans morsitans. Lineage (NCBI taxonomy): Eukaryota > Metazoa > Arthropoda > Insecta > Diptera > Glossinidae > Glossina > Glossina morsitans. The sequence continues at coordinate 4,618 of CCAG010013389.1, read as the reverse complement.
TTGAAATTGCTGGTCGATTTAGCCGTATCCGTCTGGTCGTTGATCTCTTTGTTGTTTTAATTACTTTATGTATACACAATGATTTCTATGGACTTTGTTCCCTAGATAGATTCGCCACTAACAATTCAAGGGTCTGAGGAATGAGCGAAACTACAATATATTCAATTTTATTTATTTTTTTTTTGTTAGGCAATATTTTAATATTCATCGCTTGTTTGTTTTTATTAGTTATTTATGAGTACACTCTAACAATAAGCATACTATACATATGGCAGCGCTGTAAGTGTGACATGCTATGTAAGGTTTTTGGCTCCTAACACTTCATACAGCATAAAAGGCAGAATTTCTCGCAAATGAAATGCTTTCGCATGTAAGCATTTCATAGCAATAGCAACGTTAGCACGCGAGTAATATAAAGAGGGAGGGATCAGGAATAATTACAGAAAAATATTTATGAATAAACAGAGGATCTGAGATCTTTTCAATTTTATCTAAAAGGAAGGCATAATATAATGAGAAGCTAGCAACATCTCCTAGGCTTAACTTTGAAGGACTACTCGCAGACAGACAGACTGACTGTCATTATCATATCTCGGCCGACAAGGGGGGGACAAGAAGGGAAAGCATTGTCAAATTTTCAGAAAATCAAAACTTTTCTTCTTAACTGATCACTTCAAAGAGAAAGGAATGATATAAAAACATGATACTGGACGTAGCAAGCCTTTGAATAGACGAACAATTTATTCTTCAAAATAAATGCATAGTAGTGTCCAAATAGTATATACAGACTTTAAATATTCTTTTCTGGAAACGCGAATGTATCGCCGAACAATTCCCAAACTTCATTCATGAGAACTCTGAGACAATAGCTTTAAAATAGTATCCTACAGAGAAGTACGAGAGTGATTTTCCATAAATTAATTGAAATATTGTTTATTAATAAAAAGTTGGCTTTTTTGATGGCCAGAAATTGAAATTTCTCATTCAAATAGTCGCCATTCGTACAAAAATTCCAAAGAAATAAACAAATAATTACGCATTTTAACTGAGGTCACTCCCTGTTTATGACTTTTTATAGCCCACACCGCTTATGGTATAAGAATATGTTAAACTTGCGCGCATTTATGCAAAATCCAGAAGGATTTGATATGGACTCATCTTTTACTATATCGATCCATACGGAATCAGTATCTGAATTTTGTCTGTCCATCTGTCCTTCTTGTTTTCTTAAATCCACATATCGCAATTTCTGACATTTTTCGATGAAACTTGATGCGTAGAAGTTTTTTTGGCTTAAGAACGAACGCTTCATTTTGAAAAGCCTCTATATGAATACCTGTTCGCTGTACATGAATTCACCTTTTTTTCCGTTTACATTATATTTTTGTGCTGAACATGGAGTTCAGGTGATTTTCATGTCTGTAGGATTGCTTTCATTGTGTAGTGTTCTTCTTAATTCTTCAGACATTTCGAAATATTTTTAATATAAACTTTTCGTAATTAAATTATATTTCAATGAAAATGTAAGGAAATATTTTTGATTTTTTTTCTTACAAATCTCTAATGACGGAGATATAAAGGTGCCGGATGCGCAGTTAAGATTCGTCTGAAAGCTGATGGAAATTTTTAATCTAATAAAAAAATAAATACTTGCTTCTGCTTCTTTGAAATCTTTGAAATCCTTAGAGAAAGCGAGAGATCTTTTAAAAATTATGTTTTCCATAATTAAAATGCAAATTGTGTGTTCTCGGAGTGTACGTACAACTTATAAAAAAAAAAAAAGCACAAATACCTGCAAATAAAAATATTTTTACGTTTCTTTAGCACGTACACTGGCACTCAAACGTTTATAAATATAAACGTATGTGCGATCATTTTAGCAGTGGTTTTACATTACTCTATACGTCCACTTTGAATGACTCATTTGTGGCATTTGTGATGACGCGATTATCAGCCAATCAAAATTCAGAAACTCAAATTGTCTTTTAATATTTTGAGTTGAAAAAAAAAAAAAAAATTGAGAACTTTCACTTAAGTGTGCTGCTTTGTTCACTTCACGTAAGTACAAGCGCACAAGAAATAGTTTTGCAGTCAGATACATTGCATGCATACATATGTACATTCCTACGTGTATGTATGTGTGTGTTCTTTAAGGAACGAACACATGTTTCTATGTCACTTCCATGTAGATGAACGTGCAATGCAATGCAATCAAAACACAACGTAAAGAACGATTATAATTAATTGTCACAGTGACAAAATACTTAGAGCGAGTTAATAATATGCTTGTATGCTCACAGATAGAGTTCAAATTTTTGTAAGCATTACAGTTTACACCGAATTTTAATTACTCTTCACCAGTAAATTGAACGGTTCCGGTATTCACATCGGACACTTCACCACATTTCAGATAAAGTTCTTTCCGTAAACAAAATGGCGGCCTTATTTGTCCTTGTCCGATGTATCGAATAGTGCTTTACGAAAATCGAATGAAAAGCTGGATGTAAACCATAAGTTTAGAGGAGAGATGAAGTACTTCGGCTTCTTATATGTGCCAAGCCAATGAAAAGTTCGATTCCCGAAGGACTACCACATGGCCGACTAGACAAGATGGCTGACTATCGCTTCAACGTACCCAGGTTCGTTTCCGCGCGGTAGACCAAACTTTAAGGACGATTGGCATTACACTCACCAATCGAGCATATAAGGCCGTCCATTTTGCAGTTGTATTCGATCTCTCTGACACACTAGTTTGTTAATTATGCACTTATAGGTAACGTCCTCTGAGCCATTGACGGGAAGAGAAAAATACGCTTACCAAAGGCATATACGCAATTTTCTTTTATATATGTTTGTAAAAAAAACAAAATTCAAACTGAAATAAAACGAGACGAAGGAAAGATTGGGATAAAAACTTGTTCTTGGAACTCATTCAAAGCAAATGTAACATGAATGCCCGCCCATTCTGAGTAATTTCTTATGGCTACAATATGGGGAAGAAGTTACTTATAGTTTGATTAAAATTTTTTATTTCTCACGATCGGCTGAGACGTATAAAATATACGAAAGCGCATGCGTACGACATTAAACTGTAGGGCAAGGCGAGGACCTTAGCGCAAGTCACCCGATGCATTTCAGATATCTTACTCATATTTAATAATACATCTATGTAAACTGACAGCATCTTACGCTCAGTTGGGTTAATAAGAAACTATGTAGGGCGACCGGCCCGAACAGCCCGAGGTGTTCACCCCTGATCTTTTTGCTTGCCTTTAAGTAGAACGTGCGCAAACTATTTTGCAAATAGTACGTTATATGGGCAGCGGTCTTCAAAATGGCCCGATTGAAGCTTTGTTTTCATAGAATTCGTGTTTGGGTCAAAACTGACGATTCAATCAATTTTATCAATGTACATCGAAAATTGCGACCTGTAGCTGGGCAGAAAAATACATGAGTAGACATTAGACAGACAGACGGAGAGACATGCTTTAATAGACTCGGAAAATGTTTCAAAATTAAACGCCCAAGCGTTCTATGAGAATCTATCGCTTCTTAGAACATTTCGGTAGCAATACAAGTCTCTGAATAGTCTCTTACTTGCGATTTATAACGACGCTGCGCATATCGTATAGCAGAACTCTTGAGAACAACAGAAGACCTATAACAGTAATAGAATGCCAGCTGCTTTAAAATCATTAACTCGATCCCAACTTTTGTTCAGTCTTTTGTCATGCACGCGTTAATCTGTAGCATAATCTTCAAAGAGTTGCAAATCATCAACAGCTCAGTGATTGAACATCATCTGGAACTGAACTTGAAAAGATAAAGCTTGAAAAAAAAAGCTGATTTTAATTACAACTCAACCAAAGTTCGGTCGTCAATTCGTTACAAACGAAATGATAAAATTAATATACCTTTATATTAAAAGGTGAAAAAAAAAAAATATATATATTGAAAGCTTTATGAACTCTGACAGTAATTCGATAGCTTAATATTAAGTTGATTAATGTTAATGAACAGATCAATTTCAAGATCGTTGACTACTATTTATTATGTCATAGAGATCAAGAGAAAACTTTAACTTTTATATATCATCGAACAACGCAAATAATTTTAATCGAAAGAATCGAAGTCTACTTCTCGTTTATATAAAAGGAAGTTTGAGAGAAAAAAGTTATATGCAAGTTATATAAGTCATAAGCAATCATTACTTAAATTAACCAATGATTAGTGTTCTAATCAATAAACTGAAGCCGAACTTGCCATCTCAAGTTTACTCAATTTTGTTACTTAAAAGAGACGTACTATCTCTCCGATCTGTGTTTATCTTACAGTCGCGAGTGGATCTTAGCACACAGTGTTTAGTACTTTTTAAATTAGTGTTCAAGCTTTCAATTTCGCTTCATTAGGGAATTTCCAAAACACTTTTAAAACACAAAATACATATGCATATATATATATATATATATGTATATATGTATGAAAATAATAATTATGTAACTGACTGAACTGAATTGAAAAAAACACACATTCACCCAAAAGAGTGATTAGCGTTTAAGAAAAGTGCTGATTGAAACGTTAAGTAAAAGGCGTCTTTCAAGATCCCTTACGCTAGAGT